>JAZHYW010027235.1:0-167007 GCA_037355805.1 Ixodes ricinus | reverse complement strand
ATATGTCGGCGTAAGAAGATATCGGGCGGCAAAATCGTTTATCGCCGCGCGCGTAGCTAGACAAAGAACTGGTGCCGGCGAACAAAGAAAAATAACCTGTTAATGATGATGTTAGAAAAACGGATCACGAAACATTTTTTTTAAAGGGCTTTTTTCGCCGTACTGGTCCAGGTTCACGCGCCGCGCAAGGGGAGATAAGAAAGCAGGCATTATTAATGAGCGACATTCTATCCTGGCGCAGCGAGGTCGCGAAAGCATGGGCAGCGTGGGCAAACAAAATAACTTGCGAAAGGCGGGGAAAAAGCAAACAAACAAACACAGAAGCAAGAAAAAAAAACATGGAGAGGGGCATTTTTTTTTGCGCATCGCAGTTTGGCTTTGGAGTTGCCGCGCCGCGCGCAAAGAGATAAGAAGTTACGTCGATTTTTTGCGGGATAAAAGGTCCGTTCATTATGCGAGTAAATATGGACGCAAAAATTTTACCTCGCGTAATGAACGCACCCCCCCAACTTTGCCTCGATTTTTCGGGAAAAAAGTGCGTTCATTATGCGAGTAAATACGGTATACTGTTTGTGGAAAGCTAGAACACCTTTGTGAATCCCTACTGTTGCAGGGACCATGTCAACATTTTCTGTCTTGTATCTAATTAGACTACCGTAATATGAAAAGTCGCTGTGCACCCCACTTCCTGGAAAAATGGCAATTAAAAAAAATACTGCGGGATTGCCCAGCCCTACAAATACCCCGCTGTAGACCTCGCGATCTGCAAACACATATCCTCTCCAAATGTAGTGACCGTGGGAAATATCGTTGTAGGGCATCCGTGACAAAAAAAAAAAAAGTGAAGGAGGGAAAAAGCTTTGTTTTGTGCACACATCCTCCCTGGTTTCTCCGACCCAAAGGTCTGAGGATGTCCAGACCCCCAAGGTCACCAAACGTCCGAGTCACTCCTAGAATCTCTCAGCCACAGTTCGTAAGTTCGGGGGAGGTACAAATAAAGACCCACTCAAACGCCACGCACAAGTGCTTAGCAAAGCATGCCATCCTGAGCTCTGTGTCATCATTGTGCCATCCACGATGACACCACAACGACACTGCTTGATGCATTGATCCAATTGTAGCTCAAAAAGAGTATAGGGTTTCTATTTTCATAGTGAAGATTTGGACGCTTGGAGATTGCAACGCCTCAAAAACCCTTTTCGAACTTCTGGAGCTTTCCTAGATATAAGGACCGTCTTTTTCCTGAAATATTTAATTAAAATATTAATAAAAACCAACATCTCGGAGTGACTTCACGGTCCCTTTAGAAGTTCAGAAGACGCGGGTGTCTTGACAGCCGGCTCGAAGTCACCAAGCGTGGCTTTCCTTCTCTCCGTTGACACCCGCAGACAGCAGAGACGAGAGGGCGGAGGAGGGCAGCACAGTCCGGGAGAACTGGTCCGACTCGACGGACTCCATGGACTCCGGACCGGACCGGAAGGGCAGCAGCGAAGCGGACACGCGAGGGTGGGAGCGGCCAGCCTCCGCAAGAAGTACCGAGACCTGAAGCACCGCTACGTCGATCGCACCGAGAGCCTGCTGCAGATGCTGGGGGACCTGAATGCCAAGTGAGTCGTCCAGCGCACAATCGCGAGGTTTCTGGGCGGCGTTTCTTGCTCTGCATTATGCTATTCTATTTGCGCTTTTGGTTTCCTGGTGATGCTTCTTCGAACGTGCCCAGGGCATGGCTAATTCCCCATTGACCTGTTTGGACCAGATTTTGCTGTTGCCAGACCTTCGATAAAACGGGAAGTAGGTGAATATGTTAATACTGCAGATTGGGCGAGTTGGTAAGGCATAATTACAATCAGTGCGCAGGTAGACAGTTACTCAAAATCCAAACACACAGAAAAATACACTCACACAGCACTGAACATTCACCTGTATGTAGAGGCTGTTTCTGTAGTGTCGTGCCTGTCGATGCCATTCAGCCTGGAGAATCTTGCAAATCCTTTTACCGTGGCCGACTGATGGCGCGAAGCCTGGTCCCTCTTTGGAGGCTTTGTGCCATCAGTCGGCCATGGTAAGAGGATTTGCAATGCTAACGCGCTCGACGAGCGCACCTGCGACGTACGACACGCACACGAGCGCCGTTTGGGAGATTGGGGGTGTTTACCGAAACTATGGTGCCTGGAACGCGTCTCCGACTGGTGTGTTTAGCGTCCTATCCCGCCCATACATCAAAAGTGGTCCCGAAGTGGCAACAAATGACGTCACACAAGCCGGAGTGTCATGCTGTTGACTGTCGCGATCCCGGCGGTTGGCCGTAGAAATGCTGGCGGAAAGCGCGAGTGAACGCGAGTGTCGCTGTCGTCACGGCGTCCCAGGCGTCCCAACTTTTGGCTGCTGCGGCTTCCGTAGACTGTCACAATGGAGAGCGACCCTCAGCAGAACAGGCGTCTGCTATATATACCACAACTGTTGGGACGCCGCCAGGATCGCAACCGGCGACAGCATGACACTTCTATGACGTCATCAGGCGGAAATCGAGGGACCACTTTTTGGGCGCGGTAAACACACCAGGCGGAGACCCCTTCCAGGCACCATACCGAAAGTCACGCTTAGGTCTCGGAGGTTGAGGAAAGTGGCCGGCCCAAGTCCGAAAGTGCCAAAGAATTCTGGCATTGGCTGTTTAACACTGTCCACCATTTTCCAGAACAAGCAAGATATTGGATGGCTTTGAGAAGTTTCCCATGCAAGAGAAAGCGTGAACATTACTGAATCTTCTCTCGCCAGCGTGCTTGTCGAGCCGGCGCACGATTCCCAGAGCTGCAGCAATCTCTGCAGGGCCTCTAAACTCATCAAACACGAAGTTGGGGCTGAAGTTGACGGATTGCATCGATTGGCATATCACGACGATGACTTTGCGCTTCTTTCGCCGACGTCTAATCGGCACGCTCCCCGAACTTTCGGCTCCATCTTTGTGTTTCATGAGTTTAGGGCCCCTGGAGTGTGTGAAAACATGTTGGCAAAGCCAACGAGGATAACTTTGATTCGTTCGTGCTTGTCAAATGCGAGACGTTCATGTTGTTGCTCCTGCCACGGATGCTTCGATCGTAGACCTTGCTTACGGCCAGGGTAAACATGAAGCGACGTTGCAGGGGCACCTGGGAAGTGCCGACGACTGCTGACACGCGAAACATCCCTACGGCTGCTTCGAAACAAAGTGGAGTGCAGTGGCAATGACTGTGCTCTTGGGATGCCTGGAGTAGTTTAAGGAGAACTGATGCCCGAGATGAAATTATCGGGAAACTCCACTTAATTATTTTTTTACTCGGTAAAGCTGCCGTGAGATGTTTATAACCAAAGTCTGTTTGATTAAATATACGGGTCAGAGTGTACAACAGTGTGTTCCCGTCCACCTTCAAGGCTGCTGGCTCTGTTTTTTTGGCTCTATCGCTTTTACTCGAATGACTGCTTACATCAAATTTTTTTGCCCTCCCATTGACTTCGTTATAATGAGGGATTACTGTATTATTAATCAAAATGTTCATGTTAGCAGCTAGCAGACATACAAGTTGCTTTCGATTCGTTTTAGTTTAAGAGTTTGCATGAACAAAAGTTATGCTGAGTGCCATGTTGCTTTGCTTGCCTTTCTCCCTGTTGGTCCATGAGCGTATAGTGTTCTCTATGCTTGTTGAATGCCCGTGTCTGAACTGTGTGTGAATGTGTGGTGTGTTCTTTGCATGCATGTAGCACGGACAGGAAGGCAGAACGTTGTAGCCGAAAAAGAGACTGATGCTTCCACGGATGCCTTTTGGCAGCACATCTCCACATGTCAGTCCACCTGTGTGACCAGGTGCGGAGGTTTCGATTCTGTTTCAACTAACCTTATAGGTCAACTAACTTTAGCAATTCATTGGCCAGCCTAGCATGCTTGGGTTAGCCCCATTTCGGACATGGCTCCATACACGAGTAGTCCTGTATGAAGCATGGCGCTCTGTATGGGATATATACAGGGTATTTCTCGGAATGTATGCCAAATCGCTCCTGTGAAAAGTATATGTTGCGCAGAAAAAAGGTTATCGTTGTATTTGTCTATGCCAAAGGGCTAATTTGCGACAATTTATAGTGTTTGGTATGATTAGCTTATTTATTAATTCTGAGTAATTAACTTTTTAGTTAGTACATTTAAGTGTATGCAGTGATGAAAGTGCTGCACCATGAAGGAAAGTCTGCTACATCTTGTGCCAAAATGTCATTTTTGCTAAGAATTGTGCCAAGATGGGCGAAGCAAAAAATAAAAATATTTTATTATTGGTCAGCCTTAATATTCAGAGAGGTAGAAGGGAAAGAAAAATGGTACACATATATATATATATATATATATATATATATATATATATATACACAAATAGCAGAAAAGGTACAGGCGGGCTGGTGAACTTGCAACATCGTGAACACCTGAAACTTGCAACAAAAGGCTCGAGGTACACTTAAGCACTTCCTATGAGTTGTGAATGCGAAAGCATGCACGCCGCTCTTTGCTCCTTCTTTAACCTGCGGCGTACAACGCGTTGACCTGGGGGCGTGGAATGGTGGAGCTGCTGCCTCGCAGACACGCAGCGCCATCGGGTGAGCGATCGTTGAAACTGTCGTGTGCCTCGCGGCGCGAGGAAGGAACAGACAACAACTTGTTTCCCAGCAGAACGAACCCCTTGGTTTATCCCATGCGCCGTATATATTGCCACGCGCCGTACAACCGATAAGAGGCGAGCGAACGCGGTGATCAGTGATAACACAACAGTGTGATAACACAGTCAGGATGACACAGACGTTGGCTCGCTCCATGAGACAGTTAATGCTTTCGTATTAAAAAGTGGACAGCACACGGACACACACAGACACTTTTTGTTCCTACCCTCAGGTATTTAAGATGTTATATTGCTGCATGCATGACCGCGAAGGAGCGCTTCTTCGTATATCTAGGAGATTCGAGTTTACTTTTTCCGCCGAGTGTAAAAGATAAGGAGGCCGGAACGACCTTGCCAAGTAAGTCTCGCCGTGGTTCACGGCCGAACATTCTAGCCCAATCTTCGAGAAGCAGTGTGTAGTAGATAAGAAGCCGAGCGCGGTTTCGCCGACTCACTCAGATTCTCCCGACGGATGAGGCACTTAATCTCTTGCGCTAGCCAGCTGTTACCGTCACCGCCACCACTGCTTCTCGCCGTCAACACTCGCTGCTACTTTCTGATGTTTGTTCTTCCTTTTATTTCTGGAACAAGTTCGCCGATTAAACCGTTATTTTTCCGATTACGCTCGTCGAGCCTCTTGCATCCGTGACATTTCTAGTCAAGGTCATTCTGGCCTCCTTATCTTTTACACTTCAGGTAAGAATAAACACGAATCTTCTAGATGTACAAAGAAGCGTTCCTTCTCGGTTATGCACTTGGCAAGATATGTATTTCGCAGCATCTCTACTGACCATATATTTTGTTTCGTCTTAGGTCGAAGCACAGTCGAAGGCTCAGGCACACACAACCAGGAATACACGTTTAAAAGCGCAAGTCACCGGACATTCGATGTACTCGATTGGTTTAGCCGATAAAAGAACATGTACAGGAAGACGACAAATTCCACGATGTCGCATTTTGACGCCACTTAATTGGTCCTATTGGCTCGTAGCGTCGGTCAGCACTTTAACTTCAGGTGAAGCGAAGTATAGAAATTGATCGTCCTGGATGGCCATTTGATGCGCTGGACGGTCGATCGCCTACCTACATCATCTAAATTTTCGCACAATGTCTGCACTGTTGGGAGCTCAAAGTTGTGAGAAAAATTTGAAGAGTGAAAGCATGGCAGCTACCGCAACAAGACAGAACCAGGTTTCTGTGCTCGTGATAAGATCGCACAATTATCTTGTCTGCCACGTGCCTCCACGCCGTGATTGCAGTGTACTGTAGCACCTACGCCGCTCGCATCAGCCTTTGTTGCCTCTCACAAGTGCTTGGTTCGAGGTTCACCGCTTTGCACCAGAGTGCTAGGAGCAGCAGCTGACATGGGTTAGCGTGATAGGCTCAGAAATCATGTTTAGTACCATTGCGTGCCTACCTTCTTTGGACTTGATTCTAGGTTGGCCTCTAATTTGAAGAAAGCTGCACTGAGAGAGAACAACTAGCGCAGTCCTACATTTGAATAGATATGGTAGTAGAAGTAGTTCCTGTGTAGCTGTTGATCGAGAGAGCAGCGAACTTTGATTTAATCTTTGGTTCTGACACCGCTAAAGAGCAGTGTCACTTTTAAAACACGAGTGTAGGTTTTTATAACATTTGTGGGTGGTTGTTTTTGCAGTTGATGAAATTAGGGTGTTGAGTTTTGTAGGTTCATAAAACTTGGCAGCCCAACAGAAAACCGAAGCCTAGAAACGCGCACAAATCAAATGTATTTTTTGGAATGCTGTAAAGTGCTCCAAGTACTTTATACCTTTCTAAATTTAGACTATTTAGTGGTTTTTGAGGAGACCCGTAAAACTTCAAATTGAAACCTTACTCCTTAAATTTACTCATAATAAAGGTAATTACTAGAAACTAATCAATAAAGCAGTTATACTGAACATTATTAATTGTTCCAAATTGGCCCTTGGGTATAAACCAATACAACATTAACCTTATTTCTGTGCAATGCATACTTCTCGCAGGAATGACTTGGCTCGCGTTTCGAGAAACACCTTGTATACAAACAGTCAACACAACGAAACGAGATGACAAGGACGGGATACATGAAAGCAGGGGCATAGAAACTATTCGGGAGGTGAGGGTGGTCGGGAGCGTGGGGGCGGGGAAGCGATTTTTTGTTTCCTCGCCTGTATTGTTTGCATTAAATATTTGAAATATCTGGGGAGGCGATTGCCCCCCCCCCCCCCCTTCCCCCCTGTCCCCCCTGTTCCGGCACCAAAGGGGGGCGGCGGGCGGGGGAGGGAGGAGGGGCGGCGGGCGGGCAGGGTAAATGCATGTTTTTATTATAGGGTCGGCTGAATTTTGGAAAACTGAAACCCCATACAGCCCCCCCTTTCCCTCTTCGGCTACACCACTGCACCTAGCAGTTGATTCCACGATGAAAATCTCTTTAGTAATAATTGAAAACGAGCGTGTTGGTGAGCAGATACGACTACATGAAAGGGTAAAACAATGAGGACAGGGACGGACACAGGACTTCTTTTATTGAGCAACAACGTAGAATGACACTAAATATAAAAACCACCCCCCCAAAGGTTTCAACGTTCTCGAAGAAAGAGAAAAGGAAATTGGTGAAGGAAAGGGGCTAGCTATTCAGGAAACATGCTCCTCGAGAATATTTTTTTTTTTTTAATTTGGTGCTAGGAGGCTGAAATTTTGCACAGCTAGTACATATTGAGCTCCTCTTTTCATATATGTAGTCAGTTTCCTGAAACCTGGCTTGGTGGAAATATCTGTGCACGTATGAAGGCATATAAAATGCCTTTTTTGTGCACCTTTTTTCTCCCAAGTTTACTTATAAGAGAGCACCCTAAGATAGCCTGGTTACGTCCTTGTGAACAGTAGAATGTGCAAATCCACCTGAAAAAAATATATCTATGCCTGGAGAGAAAATAAAAATTGTGAACTATTGAGTCATCACTTTTTACGTTTCCTTTTAGTTCGATAATTCTTATAAAAATTCAAGCGGTGCCAATCGCATAACTAGCAAGATTTGCACACTCTATACATCACTGGGAACAGCTGTGCAAAATTTTGTTGTGATACAGTAACCACAAATGGTGAAAATTGTGTGCACAAACTCCGAAAACAGGAAAAAATACCAATTTAGAGAAAAACGCAAATGAAAGTTTAGTTTTATGTGACACCAAAATTCTCACTCAAACCACACGAAACTTGGTGGTAATATACGAGGGGCGTTCATAAAGTTCGTATTATCGGCACAAAAAATTAAAAAAAACGGAACAAAACAGGCATCAACATGAGCGCGCGTCCCTCTAGTTTCCGCACAATATAAACATCGCATGCTATAGTAGCTCGGAACGCCGCTAGGGAGTCGAAACAAAAATGGCACCGCCCGTCGGTGCCAAGCACATGCAGTGATCCGTTTTTTGTTTTTCATTTGAAGGGAAGCAATGCCAAGGATATTCATTCCAATCTGGGAGCGTTGTTCGGGGACAACACCCCAGTTTATGACACTTTGGTTAAATGGCAGAGACGCTTCCAGTGTGGCCAAATAAGAGGAAAGCATTTCAAGGACGGCGACCAAGTGATTGCTCAAGTGGAGCGATTCCTGAACACTCAAAACGAGGAGTTCTATAACAATGGCCTCCGGCATGTGGTGCATCACTGGAAAAAGTGGGTAACTTTTGGTGGCGAACATGTAGACAAAGTTTCAACTCCTACTCGAGTTTGATTGCTGAATCTCTATTCCTTCGTGACAATAATACGAACTTTATGAACGCCCCTTGTAGTTCCAAGTGTCAGAGCCTGGACCACCAAACTAGAATTCTCCCGCTACATAGCACAGCTCTAGAAAAGGGCCAGTCCCTTTCAGCGTGGCGGCGGCAAGTTTGCACTTTCCGCAAGTCGAGCATGCCGCGCCACTGACGAAAGCTTCCATCGCGCCGATCTTGCCGATCGCAGTACTTGCACGCTCGTCTGCAGCTCTCTCTCTGTTTTCAAACATCTTCTTTTCCGATGCACTAACGAACTCGTCAGCGCTGCCGATGAAACTCGAGCGATCGGACTTGAAAGCTTCGCCGCGCCGCCCGACCGAGGTTAGGGTTAGCTGCTGCGGATGACACTTTTCTTCGCTGCTTTCCGGTTGTCCTTTTCGCGACTTCCTTTGAACTTGTGTGTCATCTGAAACTTCCGAGCTTGAAAGTCGCGTTTCCGTCGACGCCCATCGCAAAGAAAGCAGAATGATCGAACAAGCCGTTGGCTCTGGTATCTGGAGCAGTGCGACGCTAAAACCGCAAGCAAGCTTCGCCGCGCAGCATGTTGCTCTTGGCCAATGGCGGGGCCACAATCGCATCACATGATTTAAAAGTCCAGTGGCGACAGCGTGCTCTGCGGTGGGCAAAACATTTATTTTTTATTATTTACAACCGGAATAAGAAACTATCGACGACTAGTTTCAAAAAAAAACGGCTAGGCCTATGCGCCAAAATAAACGCGATAGCGGGCGGCGCCGCGATCCGAAGAATTACAGCGTTCGAAAATGCTCAGATTTGCACTGTTTTCCATCGCGAGTCGGGCTTAAAACTCAAATCTGACTAATTTCGCGATGATATCCGGTCTTGATTTTTTTTACACGCAAAAGAGGAAGGTTAAAAAATAATAGAACACAAAAAAAGCACAATCACTTTTTTCGAAAAAAATTGTTGTTTTTCGACTTGCATCTTTTCTTAATTTAAAAGTTTAAAAAGCACTAGCATCACGGATGAGATATCATTAATCTAGTTATCTCTGGTGTTAGGATTTCAACCTCTGTCTTTGTCAGTGATAATGAAGGTACAGAAATGTTGTTGACAGTCCCCATGGCAAATGATACAATGATTTCTCTCCCAATTCTCTTGTTTTGACGAGTAGAAGGGAACAACAGGACACAGCGCTGTGTCCTGTTGTTCCTTCTACTGGTCCTTGTCTTTGCGCTGTTTTGTTTTTATCATGTCTACTTACCAACTAGCCCAAACTTCTACGTTAATCAACTCTTGTTGTGCCCACCCAGTATCCTAATATCAGAGAAATAAGTACAGTCATCGCACATATGCTGGCTGTAACGCGAGTGGGTGAAATTACTCATTTGAAGCCTTTGATACTCACAAGTTGTGCTCTCCAAGTCTATGGTTAACACATCTCCCAGTTCGTCCAATATGCTGACTGCCGAAGCTTAGTGGAAATGTATAAACCCTTCTTTCCTCAGCACTCTACAAACTTTTTGGCATGTTTAACATGGCACCCTCTGGAACTGTCGCTCTCATTTACCTTTTCACACATCTGCTTAAAGGCCCGTTCACACTCTTGCAACCGAGTACGACCGAGAGAGACGAGATCTGTTAAAACTTCTTAAAATTTCTTAGAACGAGGGAACACACTGACATTGTGGCGCCATCTATGCGGTGACCCTGGAACTGCATTTCTGAAGAGCGAAGGTTTTTCGGGATTTCCGAGGTCAAATGTGCGTAATACCCATAAGAAAGGCTCGTTTATAACATTAGCAAAAGTTTTCGAGCCAAGAAAGAAAGGATAATGCGCGAGAGAAATAAAAAATATGCCGGACCGCCAAGTTTACACTGCTACCCAATAGATGGCGTCAGTGTGTCCTCTGGTTTAAGAAGTTTTAAGGAACCCAGTTTTAAGAGGTCGCAAAGAGTGTGAACGGGCCTTCAAGGCACACACGACAGGAAAAAATCACATTCTTGTCGAACTTGGGCGCGATAGATCTTCAACGATGTGCGGAATTATGCATGTAGGGAATCGCAGCAAAACGCTCTTTCTTTTGGCAACAGCTTGCAGAAGTTGTGGCCTGAGAATGAATCTCTCAAGGGTGGAATGAAGTAGGTCCGCAGGAAAGCCTGCTTTCTTCAACCTCTCATGTTGCAACTTGAGGCTACTTTCAGAGAAATCGTTCACGACTTGGAAAATGAGGACTTGAAAAGCGACCTCACCATGCCATGCTTAACTCACTTGGAGTGAGCACTGGTGAAAGGGAGGACTCGCTTCTCTGATCTCTGCTGGAAGGCCCAACAAGGACCTGAGGAATGAGGATGTAACTGTAAATCCAGGAATTGTGATCCTTCCTTTGAAGGATTTTCCGCGTAAAAGTTAGTCCAGCTGCACAGTCTTCGAAAACTTCCAAAGATGCTGTCAGCGGACACAATGTCTGGATAAATGACCAAGTAATTGTCGACATATCCTAAACACTAGGTAGGCAACCCTGAAAAGACTTGTCCAACCGATCGTTGATAGCCCATGGCAACAAAAAGAAGAAATATTTCACTAAGGACAGGTGCGAGACAAGAGCCTATACACACTCTCTTCTTTTGATCTGTAAATCTTTCCTTCATATTCTCTACTAAAGTTGACTGCAAATAAATATTGCTCAGGTTGATGAAGCCCTCAACTGAAACCCCGGAGGAGTTTTGAAAGTAGCAAATTTCGAGTTCTATGCATTGCATTAGCCAGAGTTTAAGATGAGTTTTGGTTTTAGGTTGAAATACAGTAAAACCTCGTTATAACGAAGTTGAAGGCGGAGCCGTAATTACTTCATATAATGATTAGTTCGTTAAAGCCATTGTTCCACTTCTACCGCAAATCAGCATGCTAGGAAGGATGTACTCACCACTGAATCCGACATAGAAGCCTGCCACGCGAGCAAACTACCGTGGCATAAAGAAAAACACAAACGAAAGAAGAAAAAACAGCAATCATATACGACTTTATCCGTGCATCACATCGCTTAATGTTCTGCGCTGTTACGGCTCACTTCGCAGCAAAGAAGTCCATGATCGATGTTTGCCGTGTCTTCTTCAGGCGAATGATCGGTTTTTCTGCGGCAGCTGCTATCTCGAGTCCATCCTAGCCGTCATCGTGGGCGCTAAAAAGCGGCGTTGCAGATCTGCCGCATCCAGCGCTTGCGCGGACGTCGGACTCGCAAACATTCGGCTCCTCGCTGTCGTCGACACATTCGTCGCTGTCCTCATCAGGCACCCCCGTCACAGCACGCACGCACGCACGATCGAGATGGTTTTGTCATAGAGAAATATAGTACTACGTAAAGAGCGGACACTTCCATAGGCCCCAGCGGCCCAATTCAGCGTCAGCGAGCGCACCCAGCGGCCAGTATAGTCCCTAGTTGAGTGTTGAATGGATGGATACACGCAGTAACCGCCGGCCAAATGAATGAATGGATTCAAGGCGAATTCTGGCGATATTTTTGTATCGGCGAGTAGCATGCGCCCTCCAGTTTAACGAGTCAGTGTTATTGTAACAAGCATGGTTTTTGTTTAAAATAGAATTGTTTTATGAGCATACCTTAATTGTACTGCAGAAGAGAAGTCATCCATCGCTACATATAATTCAAACTGACCGCACACCGAAAAAAATATTTTCACATTTGTACTGCTAACTCTCGTGAAGGGACGACAAGGGACGACACCAGGGATTGACACACAAAAGTATTTATTTTTGCAGCTATGACAAGCAAAACAAACATCAACTCTGAAGGCAAGGAGTGATGTATGTTATTCATACACTACAAAAATAACAATACACATGCAAAATGTATGAATAACGCATAAATAGTTGTACACTGGAAAAAAAGTACTGTGTTACAGCGAGACTTATACAGCGACAAATGCAATATGATGGAGGGAATTTAAAGATATTACCGTCCAAGTTCCATGAAAGGCGCTTGCACATATGACCATGTGCTGAAAGGCTCTTGCACATATGACTGGCCCAGTGGCATCTACCGGGTGAAACAAGGAGACGGCAGGCTCTTTAAATCGACCGGAAAATTCGGTTTCTTAACCTATCGCGCTACGATTTTGTGCAGCGTTGCCCACAGATGGTGCATTTTTTCGTAAAATCTGCAAAGAACGAACTTACCTGAGAAAAAAGTAAAGAAAGAAAAAGGCTTAGCTCCTATGGAAACGCAGCGACGCCACCGGTCTTCAAACAACACGGCGCCGTTTCACACGGGAGACAAGAGATGGCGCAACGAACGCCGCCAACGAACGAGCATACGGCGCCGAGAGCCGGCACTTTAGCAGACGATCCTTTCGACCCAAAAGCGGCTCGCGTTCCGCAGGCGGCGACAGTCACAGAAACAAAAACAGGCGCGGTAACAACAAGGAACTGCAGTTCCTTGTCTGCTAAACACGATGGCTCTCGGCGTCGTCTGCTCGTTCGTTGGCGGCAGTTGGCGTCGCGACCGCTTGCGCCATCTCTTGTCTCCCGTGCGAAACGGCGCCGTGTTGTTTGCAGACCGGTGGCGTCACTGCGTTTCCATAGGAGCTAAGCCTTTTTCTTTCTTTACTTTTTTCTCAGGTAAGTTCGTTCTTTGCAAATTTTACGAAAAAAATGCACCATCTGTGGGCAACGCTGCACAAAGTCGTAGCGCGATAGGTTAAGAAACCGAATTTTCCGGTCGATTTAAAGACCCTGCCGTCTCCTTGTTTCACCCTGTAGATTCAGTGAACAAATGCAAATGTCCGTCAGCAAAGAAACTACAGTCACAATACTTCTTACATATACCGTATACCACAACCGCAACGGAAGAATGACTAGAAACCCGCACGAGACAACAAGCCGCAGAACCACCAACTCAACCCACACAACGAGGCAAGAGACACAGACCAAGCAGCCGAAGTATCCGCCCTCCGTTTGCCCTCCGTCGAGTCCACGACTCGAAGCCAACCGTCGTGCCGCAGCCATAGCCACAGCCGTTGAAGCCGTTTTTGAAAGTTTTCAAAGTTCGTAATAATTTTAAAAGTTTACTCTATAGAATGAAGTTATTTGTTAATACTATATATCTGACAAAAGTTCAAAATAAGTGGCACTGTTGCCTACTAACGGCCAGTAGAGTCCCTAACTCTCTGGGCCGCGAAACGGCTTGAGTGGCCACTCTTTACGTAGTACTATATTTCTCTATGGTTTTGTGCTTCCGCTTGTTGTCGGCCATCTTGCTTCTGGACGGGTCCATGCGTTCCACGAGAAGGGGAGGCCGGAGACTTGGCGCCCTCGGCGTGCTCGTGCATGTTGCCAGGCGACTTTTAGCGCACGGGAGTTCGCGGCTTCTAGCGCGCGGGAGTTTTGAATTACCGCCTTGTTATAACGAAGTTGAAGGGGATCGTAATTAGTACTTCGTTATAACCATATAGTTCTAGAAAAAAATGGCTCATTATACCCATTGCAAGGAAATTTTTGCTTCGTTAAAACGAGGTTTTAAATGCATGGGCTTCTATGGGAGTTTCAAGGGAATTACAATTACTTTTTATATCCATTAATTCGTTATATCTCGTTTCGTTATAACGAGGTTTTACTGTACATATCTTCAACATCGAAAGACATATTTTTGAATGCAGAATGGAAAGAAAGTGAAGCGAATTGAAGCGGGAGGTTAATTCAAAGGAGTTTTGGACTCTGAAAGACTGAGGGAGGATGACATTAGACAAATGTTTTTGTAGGTAGAACCCAGAGGTTTTTGCCAACACCCAATTTCTGAAATTGTGCTCCTGAAGGGAACTTCATCCTTATGAGACTTTGCAGTATATTTTTTATATTTTGTGTCATTCCACATTGTTGCTCATTGAAAGAAGTCCTGTTTCCGTCCATGTCCTCAATGTTTTATCCTTTCATGTATTCACAAACTCTTTAGACGTAACTAATATTTCGAGGTATCCAACTTGGAGTCAGAAGCAATATTCTATGTGGCACACTGAGAGTCTGTATGGCTTTCTGTATTCCATTTGACAGAAAGACACAAAACTTATCAAATAGTGCAAGGTAAGATTATTCTTTATGCTCACACTTTTTGTTATTCGGACATTTATTGTATTTTTATGCGCTTCTGCCTACCTCTTTCCCATCTAATGGCCTCCTTTGAAGGGCCTCTAGGAATATTTGGAATGAAATAAACAAAGGAATAAATATTGTTAGTACCCCACTTCCACTGCGACCGTTTGTGGGTGTGGCGTGATGCTCCCCTCCCACCCCATATCCCAGCCCCGGGCTGCCCGGGGTCGAAGGGCGGTGTGCACGTGAAGCGCTCTGAGACGGGTGCCTGGGCGGTCTGGGGCCCCCAGTGCGGAGGGCCAATCGGGCGCCTCGCTGTGTGCCAGGTACCTGGAACTGCGGCCGGCCTACGAGACCACTCAGGAGCGCCTGCGCCACCTGGAGAGGGAGCTGTCCGAGGCCCGCGCCGAGATTGAGAAGCAGGAGCAGTGGCACAGCGAGATGTACCTCAAGATGTACCGGTGAGCGCACCCTCGCCTTTACGCGCGTCCTTCAAACCGATTTGCGGTGAAGGCGGTTGCGGCCAACGCCCGTTCCGTTGCGGGTCACTCTGCAGCCGGATGGTCGGCGGAAGCAGATGCGAGGTGGGTGCTGAGAACGACGACAACCCTTGCCTTTTTGCCGGCATTTGTACGGTCGACAGCCAAGATGGCGACGTCCGACGGCACGACGCTCGTGCGGCGTCGTTCCTTGCCTCTTGGAGGCCTCTTCGGACGAACGGGCGACATGCTAAACACGCTGGCCCGACGCTCGTCCCAGGCATCGAACCTCTAGCCGCCGAGGCAGTGCTGCCAGATGGTGAAATTTGCCACCAGATTTGGTGTCATTTTTGAGCCTTTGGTTTCCTGGTTTGTAAAGCGCTGCACCAAACAAAATCTGGTGAAATCGAGGGAAAAATGCCTCGGGATCCCAAGCAACTGAAAGTGCTGCCAGTGCTGTATTAAAGTAGCCAGTGCTCGGTGGCAGAATCAGCCACTTGATTGTAAAGCGTCGAATGGGGTGCTGCCCTTTTTACTCATCTGCCTCCGGTATTTGCGAAAGAGTTTTTTGTTTTCATAAAAATCAAGAAAATAGTAACATCTTTCGTTTAGGTTATCTTTGAATGCTTGACCTATAAATAGGGGGACTGCAGTCTTAGAGATTGGCCCTGTGTAATTTTTTTTTTTTTTTTGGACACAAAATTTGTTTGTGGGCTTTACACCCACAAACAAATTAAGTGTAAAAAAAAAAATAATCTAAAAATTGTAACGTTTGAGTGGCAAAAAGCGTCGCATGCGGACCAAGTCAACATAAAGTAAGCATCGCTCACAGCGGGCAATGCATAGGCATCCGAAGAATATAGAGGGCACACTTACCGTAAAATCCCGAGAGATAGCCCACCTAAGATCGAGAGAAAATTGGGTAAAAATAAGAAGTGGGCCAACTTTCAATGTACAATCAAAGAAAGTTGAAAAAAAAATTTTTTTAGATCATGTCTTTGTCAAGCTTGTTATCTCGGCAAGGGGCTATAAAGCAAAGATTTCTGAACTTCCCAGTCAGCAATGTTCACTTATATCCCGCCATAGCTAACTATACACATTTACGCCAATGCCATCATTGATCCCAACACTATGATTCCTAGGAGTGGGCTATCTTTCAGTGTTTAAAAGAAAATATCAAATCAAGCCAAGAATTGGGGTGGGTTACCTTTCGCTGCTGGGGCATCTCTTGGGATTTTACGGTAGTCATAAGATTTGTACATAAACATAACTAGACACAATTAATCGCAACCAGCGAGATTCATCGAGGGCTCAGTGCAGGATCGAACCCCGAACACGTGCAATCCACAGTCCGACGTCTTTGCCTGGCGTCTTGAGAAGGAGGTGAAAGAGAGAGCAAGCAGGTAGACTGAGTAGGACTTGCCGCTCTGATGGTCGACTGTGGTATCACGCTACTGTCTGCGGCGAGTGATACTTAGTCCAGCATACTTAGCGCGGGTGACCATCGGAGGCATACTTAATCCAGCGTACTTAGTCCACAAACGACTGTCGGTGCAAAATCATACTTAGCCTAGCATACTTACTTCGCAGACAATTGTCGGCAGCTAGTCATACTCAGTCTAGCATAGTTAGTCTGCAGGCGACTCTTAACAGCGAGTTATACTTAGTCCAGCATACAGTCGAGCCGGTTATATCAAACTCGGATATTTCGAATTATTGTTTATATCAAACAGTTTAAACATCCCCTTGAAAATCATATGTAATACTATAGGAGCGTTGTCTTTTTGTACCCAATTCCCATGGCGGGGACACTACAGCGAACGAAGCCCAGCCGCCCATTGCTTTTCCTTCGCGATCCGATTGCGCCGGTGGCGAGTGCATCGCTTGCGTTGCGGGGCTGGCAGACCGCCAAGCCAGCATACATGCAGGAAGATGCGCAGCAAAAGAGCTTTTGTGGGAAAGAAGAAACAATGAAACCATAAATACAAGAAGTGGAGGATGGCAAAAGCGGGGAAGGGCATGCGTCGCTCCGCGTAGGGAGAACAGGGAGTGTTACGCTGTCGGAATGATAGCCTGCGCCCTTTTGCCTGGCCATGCCGCCTGATGCTGCGCGACTCCTAACCCAAAATAAGCAATGAAAAAAAAAAAAAAAAGTCTTCACGGCAAGTTGAGTGTGTGGACAACAAGCGGTTGTGCAATCACATTTTGGAATGCCTTATCTTTGTTTACCTTTTTCTTTTGCCGTTATTGCTTTGCCCATTTCTTTTTAACCTTTCTTTTTTGTTGCTTGAACTGAGTGAGCTTTCTTTTTTGTTGCATGCTTAACTTTTTTTATGTGTCTTGCTTTTCCGTTTTTCTTTCATTTTTTTATTATTATTTTTGTGTTTTGTCGCTTATGCTGTGTGGAGGTCCCGGCCAGGTGCGTGTGTAACGTGGCGGTGTTTGCGGTCTCTGCCAACTACGCTTACTGTATTTAGCGGCTCTTGGATGCTCTATTTGGTAAGCTCCTGTTTGTCACGACCTTCGGTATTAGCAGATGCCAGGAAGTTTTAACTCAAGCTTAATTTAACATATGAATGTATATCGAATTATATATATATCAAACTATTTTACAATCCCCTTTGAATTCGATATATCCGGTTTTGACTGTACTTAGTAGTTTGCAGACGACCTTTGACGGCGAGTCATACTCATGTGACGACCCCAGTAGGGGCAGCACAGCACTTGGTGGTGGGTCCACGCTGAGAAGAAGAGAAGTGAGAAGAGACAGTATTTAGTCTTAACGGAATAATCCGGATGCTAGTATCGGTGCTGGAGGCCGCCTGTTGCTCACCTCCCGCCCGGAGTGTTCTGGGTGTCCCGTCGCAGGGGTCCCTTGGGAGAGGGAACTTGGAAGGGCCGGTCATCCACGCGGCTCTGGTTCGACGGGCTGGTTGTACTGAGGAGGCTCAGGATGCGGCGAATCGGGCTTGGCGGATGTCTGTCGATGCACGCCGAGGTGTGCTCTTGCCTTGGGTCTCAAGTTTCACCGTGCACGTCGCGATCACATTCCCTTTTGTTCGTCGACGCGTCCCAAAACCCATCCTCACCCTTCGACTCGCTAACTCCTCTTCTCCCACGTCCGGCCTGGCTTGCCTCCCTCTCTCCCTGTCCTTGACCGGTTTCCAGTTTTCCCAGGCCCCTCTTCCCCATTTCCTGTCCGGACTTGCTTGCGCCGCATTGGCATCTCCACCCACCACCTCGGACGACGTCACACTCAGTCCAGCTTAATTAGTCCGCCGGCGACTCTCGATGGCAAGTCATAATTGGTCCAGCATTCTTAGTCTGCCGGTTACTCTTGGTAGCGAATCATACTTAGCACTGGAAAAACCTTAATTAGTTTCCACAAGAGCTTTAAGGTTTCCTTCATGCACTGGTCGTGCAGGTTGTCTTCTACAAACTAAATTCATAGGTACCTAAATCACATTTTTGGCACGTGCGCGTTGTGGGAATACGGTATTGTTGTGGCTCCCTAAGGTCCATACATTAAAACTAGGTTTACAATATTTAATGCCCGAAAAATGCCATTTTCAATTTAACAAAGGTGTTCTCAGCCTGCGTGTTTCGCCAGTAATGGCACATGATAGGCAAACATATCACCAATTCATCAATGTACGTGGTGTAGAGTTTTGAATGCAGCAATTTTTGGAATTACTTTTTGTAACTCCTCCGACGCGGAAGCACTCGTGTGAGAGTCAATTTACCGTGCCAAACTCTCCTCCATGTTGCCTTTAGTGCTAGGGAATGACTACAGTGATCCAAACTTATACGGGCTGTGGGAGCAGCGACCATTTGATACCAGAAGTGCCGTGCAAATGGGGTACTTTGCCTTTGTTCCCGATTGCCGGCTTTGTAGCTTTGCTCAGCTTTGCTCGTACAAGATACTGCTTCTTCCATAGTTGTACAACCGTTTGGACTGCACTCCTAGCTTTCCCAAAAATGATATTGCTATGTGGCAGCACATCCTAAGCGCTTCCTGTGTAATGAGACACGCATGTGCAAGCACATGCACATGTCGGAACATGCAGACCTAGAAGGCACACGGACTTAAATTAACTTCCCAAATTTTGTTTTTCAAATTCAAGCGTGTACTCTTTTAGGAACTGCAACGGTATTGAGACAGAGGAAATGAGTGACCCGGTAAATAAATCCAAAGTAAATTGACCGTCAAACACGCGGTTAAAAAGGCTGCACTCAGTGATGAAATGTTGACTCAGATTTCTCACTCGCGCTTCGATCTGGAGGCCTCCCATTTCTGAGTGGACAACATTATCTTGATTGCCTTGCTTTCTGGCAGATAGAAAGACTGAAATCCGCTATAGTCTTTTAGGTGCATGCAAAACATTGTCACCTTTGCTGTAAAAAGAAAAAAATGCAGGTAACGTCTTCCGCTGTGATGGTGCCATGGTCGCGCGTGCAATGCGACGAAGCCAAAACAATTGCATGCAGAGCAGCTTAAATTTTCTTGGCACTGGGTGGCTCTACATTTCCTGGGATGCCCGTTGCCAAAATATAGAGAAACGGTATTTTATTTGTTTCAGAATACTTTGCACTTTAGTTTCTGAATATTTTTGTTAAATATTTTTTCTCCTTTCAGAAAAGTTTTGTTATTTCCGCAGCCCCGCTTCGGATTTCTTCCTTATAAAGGGGCTAAAATTACAGAAACAAAATTAAGAATAAAACGCACATAATTATATTTAATATTTCGCTATTCCCGGGTTTGTTACAAGTGGGTTTGACTGCACCAGCATCTGTAAAACTTTCCTTATTTTTGCTAGACCTTGAGTTCAGTTGCGTGAAATGAGGATTCACACGAGGGTTTTTCCCAGAAGTGTTTAAGAGATTGACGTCTCATATTCACGGGGTGGGAGAGAGAGAGAGAGATTGTCCGTACTCTCGTTGCCTGCACCTTCGCATGTGGCTACGGGACTCTACCAAACACTGCTATCCAGCACACTGTGCGCTCGCGAAATCAGCATTGTCTGGTACAGCCGTGGCAAAATGGAGGCGGGCCGGACATCGCCGAGAAGATTTGAGTTATAAAAAAAAAGTATGTCTCTGAGTTTGCAGCATTCATTTGCATAGACGTCTGTTAACACGGACACACATTTTGAAGTAGTGACGTAACCTGTCTTGCACGTTTCTGGGATTCACAAAGTCTCGCTGATAGAAATCATAGACAACAGGACGGCGCTGAACTAACAACTGTTGTTTATTACACAAAAGGGGAAGGAAGAAAACAAGAAGCATTTTAATCAGAAAAAATAGACACACACACACACACGTGCCAACCAAGCAGCATATTATGTAACGATAGGCCAAATCAGTAACTACGTAATAGTGATCATAGTCGATCGAAGGTACCCGAAAGCTTTTTCAGGTAACGCCACTGACGGCGTTTCAGGTAACGCCACTCATGTCGTGTATGTTTCTTTACACTTGTCCAAGTTTTTTTTGCCGTTGTTTCTTCCCAAGATGTTCACGCTATTACGTCTTGCATTCGTGCATGTTGATGCAACCATTTTCCAAATAATTCTTCAGGCTCGATCATGTTGACGAAGACCAGGGTGCCCAGAATGTGTCCCACACAAACCATGCTCCCTATGTTGTTTGAGCTAGATTTTTTTCCTTTTCATTTGTTTCAATTTTATTTTTCTATTTTTATTCATTTTATAGTAATAATGCATAGGTGCAAGCATCATTATCATAATCTTAAAATGCGGGCCGTTCACCCTTACTGGTGTTAGACTGGTGGCAGCTGATGAAATCCGTTTCCTCTTCCGAGGTCCTCCTGGTTCGCTCAGTTGGTAAAGCGCTTTCCTGGAGAGGTCCCTGGTTCGTTACCAGGACCAGGCGGATTATTTCGGTCGTGCACCAGTTAGTTGCCTAGCTTTGTTTGGAGGTTTGGGTTTGTCCTTTGTCTTCCTTGTTCCCCTTCTCCAGGGAGAATTACTGTCATTTATTTTATATTTTTGTTTATTTTATATTTTATTTTTATTTTGTTTATTTTATTTGTGCGTTTTATTATTTTTATTTATTTCTTTATTATTATTATATACATTCCAAACCTGCTGCTCTCGGCAGCACATATTCAAATAAAAGAATTTAACATTAATATTCCATAGCAGCTGTGCTGCCACGCAGCTCAGTGGCTATGGCGTCCGACCGCACTGACCCAGGTGCTCTAACTTTATATATAACCTTAACATGTGTAATGCTCCCAGCGTGTCAATCGTTCCTGACATTTTTTTGTCGTAGAAAACGACCCGTAGAACATTTTGCATTAAAAGGGAACGCCCAGAATCGAACTTCATGCTTCGCCTACGGTGCTAGCCTGGAGGCACGGGTCTGCCCAAAACCGATCCGTGGCCCCCTGGTCGTGGTTCACGCAGGAAGGGTCAAGAGGCAGCCCAGTTCGAACGGGAAGAAGATGGGACGGCGTCGTCGCCCCCCGGGGGGCGGGAGCATCCCCGCACTGTTGCAGCAGCTGCGACGCACCGAGAGCGAGCTGGAGCGCTCCAGGGCACTCCATCGTGCGCCCCTGGCGCCCTCTGCACCCCGCACGGGCGGCAACGATCGCCAGGCGGAGTACACGCTGCGCTTCCTCAAGGATGCCGTCTTCTACTTCCTGACGGACCGGACTGACTGCAGGTGGGCTGGCGACATTCCTCTGGGGTGGGACGGCTGCGGGAAGAGAGAACACTCGAGATTGTGGACCCTCTTCCTGTGGAAACGCGGCTGTCGAATCGGAGGCCCACTAGGCAAAGCACCAGTGGGTCTTGTCTGAGGTGCCCTGTGGGCACCTCAGACATGACCCGCCGGCGCTTTTGGGGGTGGGGCATTTCTTGGGATTTTACGGTGATAATTTATTCTTGGCACCTTGGCAGGGTATTCGTCGGCTTGGATTTAACGCACAATTAGATAAAATAAAGCTGATGCATAGATGGGATGTTATGTTTATTATACCGTATTTACTCGCAAAATGAATGCACCCCCCACAGCGGCTACCAATATTTGGACTTTTTTTTCTCTCGCGTAATGAACGCACCTCCAATTTTTGGCTCTGCGAGTCTCAAATTGTGTCCTACTTAGTTAGCCACTGAGCCCACCAAGCCAATTTTCTTTTGCCGCTAAGCGGTCGGGTCAAGTCAAGCCAAGCCAAGCTACTCTCACAATGGCTGCAAGTGTGTAGTTGCGGAAGTGATCAACCATGAAACTGAGCGGCGTGCACACTTGACGAAGCTTGGGTCGAGGAATCACCCAGCCCCGGACATTCTTCGCCTATCGGATGCATTGATGTCAACAAACACGTCGTCGTCTCTGGTCCGCTTTTCAGACAGTGAGTGGAAGTGGTTAGTCCTATGAATGGTCGCATTGCTGTCCGTGCTGAGTGAACTTTGTAGGGCCCTTTTCCTTTGGTAAAAGGCACGCCGAAAGCGCACTAAAAAGGTTCGCAATTTATAAAGCATGGTTAGTGTAACGCGCCCCAAACCAGCAGTGAGTGCGCCTCCATCAGTGGAGAGGTGCCACAGTACCTTGGCGTCTCATATTGGCACCCAATATGACATTTGCACAAACTGTGTAAATGAAAAAATTTTACCGCGCGTAATAGATGCACCCTTCAAATATGTGTCAATTTTTTGGGAAAAAAAGTATGTTCATTATGCTGGTCCTGTAGGAAATCGTAGACTGATTTTCCACCAGGGTCTCACAATTATATCGACGTCGGGACGTTCGATTGCGGTCGGGGCACAGATGTAGGCCCAGCATTCCCAACACTCGCAAAAGCGTCTCGAACATGGCCGTCACGGCGTGCATGATCTCACCAACATCTCGCACATCCACCACCGGAGGTGGAGTCCCAGGCTCCGACAGCGCTCAGAAGCGCATTACTCCGCTCACTGGAACACATCCGGCGGCATCCGACCCCGCTGAGTCTTGCTAGGACAATACGTCCCTATTTGCAGCCACGCTCGACCTTGTATCGACGGGCAACAGTGGTTGTCACGATAACGAACGCTCGGTGAGTTAGGAGCGCCATTCCCCCAAAATGGTCAAGGAACGCGTAGAGCGTGACCTCCAAGAAAAGATTAAAAGCGAGGACCAGCTGATCGGTCCCCGCCTCGACTGCCTGAAAGGAGGTCACACAAAGCAAGGTACGAAGGGTCTGCTGTGCTCACAGTTGGACGACCTGGAGGGAGCGCCTTGTCCTTTACCGTTCCATCACCGACCGTCCGTGAACTCGCTGCCTGAGCTCTGCCCCGTGCCGTCCTCTTCGTCTGCTCACTTGGCTCCCATGGGCCCATGTCCGGCCCCTTCGTGGCCACGATCACCGCAAGTTCCCATCAAATGCGTTGGAGTCAACCCTCCGTGACGATGACCGGGTGCGAGTCACAACTTTGCAGATGGGGCATTCAAGTTCAACCTTCGTGGCAAGCCCCGGAGCGGCCGATTCCTGGATCCTTACGCCCGTAGCCGAACACCCTCGGGGCAGACTGTCTAGCCAAAAAGCTCATTGATGGCAAGAAAAAAAAAAAAAAAATTGGGGTGTGGGTATGTTTATACAGCCTGAACTTAGTCTGCCTCAACGGGCAACTTGCCTCTCGGCTGTGGATGAGAAATTTAGCCAGTTCGGTACAACCGCTAGCCTGGGTTCTTTAACGTGCATCACGCGGTAGTGATACTTGACCGCATGCCGGTACGATGCTCATCTAGATCGAAATGGGCAGGGGTGGGGATTGAACCCAGGATCCTTGGGTTCTGCAGCACGAGCTTTCGCTCCACGTGCTCTGAGCTGGTGCGTGCTAACCCGTTTCAACTACCAATCTCTTCATTGCTGGCATTGTGCTGTACGATAGTGAACTTTGCCGACGAGCTTGTCCTGCTAACGGGGGCTTCCTGCAGAAGCTCAAACTCTCTTTGCGTTGCAGACACGGAAGCAGACTACGCACGGACGGCATTGCGTGCTCGGTTACCGCATCGGCTTCCTTTTGCAAAATGAACTCTGTTAGTAGATGCTTCGTCGTGTTCTCCATTGTGTTTGCGGGCGCACAAAAATTGATGTTTTTTGGGGAGCACCCGAAGAACACGCAGTTGACCCAGGTGCAGCAATCTCTCGCTCACTGCTTGTGGCAATCGCCGAGTCGAGATTCGATTTCGCTGTTCTGACTCGCTTTGTCTGGCGCTTACACGCTCTATACGCATACCTAGTCTTGCTCTCATACTTGCTCCTCCACATTGCGAAAAACGAAGCATAAAAACTATGCGCACAATCGAAAAAATAATTGGACAATGAGAGCAATGGAAGAGGAGCGAAAACGCCGAAGCCCCCGAACGCGGAGAAAGGGAGCAGGCGGAGTGTTCGTGAGGAGGAACTTGTTCAGAACTCTCCGGAGCCTCTCGGTGCAGATATTAGAACCAGTTTCTTTAAACATGCGCTTTGACCAATCGCGCCGTCGCGCTCCTGTGGTGGGAAGCACCAGAAAAGGACACGATACGGCGTGGTCTCAAGGGTGAGGCCATTTCAGGAGGTTGCGAAAGAGAGAGCGAGGAGGATTCATCTACAAAACAGGACCAAAATGGCTGCCGTCGAGTAAACGGTATGGGACCCACGCACGTATGAATGCGAACTCGATTCATTTGCTTGATTGGCATTTTATTCGTGATGCGGAGGTTGAGAAGATGTGTAGAGGGTGGTTGAGAGTGGCTGTGAGTATGCTTGAGAAATCAACCAGTTAGCTGAGTTTGAGACGTTCCCTTCTGTGCCTGTTCCTTCGACTACAAGTATTTTCCTTTTCTGCACCACAGTCTTTGGTGTGTAACCACATTATTAGCGTTATTACACCCATTTATTCCATATTTTCATCTTTAATAAGCACAGAAGAGATAAAGAAAGGCATGAACAGTCCAAATATCAAATCCTTAAAAAAACAACTTTTTTAAAAAAATTTTTAATTGTTTAGATTTGCGTTTTTCCTCAAAGCACTACATGTTTTTGTCAAAACTGCAGGGGTCACCTGAACGCCATCCAATCCATCCTGGGATTCTCCGAGGCCGAGAGGGCTGCCGTGGCCAAGGCCTGGAGGCACCGCGGCAGACTCTGAAGGGGCCGCAGGGCGCCGTGGAGCCGACCGCCAGACAACGTCCTCTTAAGGTCTCCGGGACGTCTGCGGAACGCTAAGACGTCTCAAGGACTAATTTACGATAAGGAAAGAGGGACATTTAAGACAAACAGACAAGACAGGCTTTCGACTTTCAACAAACGTTTGTTGAAAGTCGAAAGCCTGTCTTGTCTGTTTGTCTTAAATGTCCCTCTTTCCTTATCAAGAATTAGGAACCAACACGCTCAACGATCTACGTCTCAAGGACGTATGCGGAACTGCGCGTGCTGCCTGCAGGGGCACGGCTTACCTCGAAGGTACGGGCGGAAATGGAAAGAGACGGCAAAATGCCGACCTCGTGTAGAGCAGTGGGTTCAAACTGCGACACTGTTGGCACGTACACTCTGAGGAGGAAGTGCCCATTCCGTTTTGGTGGCAGATTTTGAGATTCTTAGAACCAGGGGTTTCCTTCCTGCTCGAGAAAATGTCCACCTTGGAGAATGTAAGCAAATGGAATGGGCACTCTTGGTTGCCGTACCTCTGTACTCCGTTTCTCCTTACGAAGAACCTCGACAGATGCCATGAGCCGTCGGCGCCAATGCAATACCGGGTTGATTGTCACGTGACCTTCGTGAGGGTCGCAGCGACGCGCAGGGCGCTCGGTCGCGCGATAATCTCACGGCGCTGGATAGGCTGGGACAACTCGTAGCGTCTGGTGCGGTTCGTCGCGAGGCAAAGCAGAGTATAGCGAGGGGCATAGCCAGGCATCGTTAATATAAACAAACCGCACTCCGAGCATTTGTTACGACGTAAAGTTGTCCCGTAGAAACAACAACGGTGACTGCACATATCGGGTCGCAATTTTAGAGAAGCATTTATTTTAGGGGTAGGTTTTACTTGGTGAGATTTTAAAACACTGTGGAAATAAGAGTCATGCGAGCCTTGTACGGGGTGCTGGCTGAAGTGTAGCATTGTTTGTTTGTCCATTCCTAGCAGTTTGTTTGTGCAGCCGATGAGCTGCCGTCGCACCCGTTAATGGGAAAGCCCGTTTTGACTACCCAAAGACGGGCCACACTGATGACCCAATGGTCGAGTGTGGCGTGATATTTAGCTGGACTGTTACTCTGGGAGGTACTGGCACCTTCAGTGCCTGCACTCACAGTGCTGGTTTGTTTGGCAGTTTCTGGCAAAGCAAAGTCACCGGTTGTTGTTATTGTAGGCACTAGCATTCAGAGATTCATACCAGAAATACTGCAATGGCTTCGCTCTTGTGATTGAGACATAGATAAGTGCCTGACAAATTGGCGTCAGTTCAAGCAGAGGGCCACATTCTAAGAGGCAGTCGGGAGTCTTTTTTCCAGTACTTAGCTTCGGAAATTAACGAGCATGGGCATCACTACCGTAATGATGTATAATTTCTTCTAACACTATCTTCCGACACTTTTACTGATATTCTCTCCGTAAGATAATCACAGAGTCTGGTGCAGTCTGGCCTGAGGTTCTCCTATTTGATAGATTGGAGGGACACTATTCCCCATGTAATTTCAGTGGAAGCACAGAAACAAAAATGAAAAGATTGCTCGTCAGTAAAGTAGGTAATTTTATTGAATGTGTGCATCGTCCAATTTGAACAACTTTATTGAAGTATCTGGAAGATTATGACTATACTAAGATGAAACCTTTTCCCTCTCCGAGTTCCTTTGTTGCTACGAGTGACAGTTCCCCATTATCTCGTCTCTAGCTAAACTCCTAAGACAACTTGTGCTTTCAACCTCGTGAAGTGTGCAGTTTTCTTTGGCACCTTTTACAGAAAGGCCGTTTGCCTTCAGCTGAAAGTTACAGTTACTCCGCATTTCTGGGTGCCTTTCTGACGACCAGTTTTGTCCGAATCGACCGTTGTCATTACTGTGGTAAGATTTTATCTTAAGGCAGCAGAGACAGAGTATGAAGGCAACTTACTGGCTTGCTACGTCTTCTTAAGTCCAGGACGGCTCCCTAAGCGAGAAAAGATGGTTGTTGGATGCTGGATTTCATTTTGACACAATTATTCGAAGGAATCCAGGCTGCTGCTTCCAGCACATTAGCTCTCCGGTGATGTCATGGTGTGAAACCGTGCAGCTTTTTGTGCAGCTCTTCTTCCCGTCACCGGGCTTAGCTCTTCACACATGGTGGCAACTCTGCGAAGGCCCTCTCGTTTGCACGACAGCCTCCCCGGTGGTATGAGACAATGCCATGCTTGGGTGGTTGAAGTTAGCACAAGCACTGGCTGTGAAATGTGTGAATTCAATATTCATCCCTGCAACAACTATAGTGCCTAGCTTCATTGTTTAGCTTTAGAATTTAGTGAAGAATGTTCACGTAACAAGCGTCCCTTTGTTTGCTGAAGCTTGGCAAACTGAACATTTGCTACGGGTCTATTCCCTGCCTGGTGGGAATCCTGCGACAGCTACGGTTGATCTGGTGCTCCTTTGACTCTTGCTGAGCACCTTGAGGCATTCTTTCACTGTTTTTCTGGATGGAGTTTTAGTTACAATGGTTCTGGCAGCATTGTTCCTGAATTTGTGAAAGCTGGATGGAGCTCCTACGTGGTATGTCTGAGAGAAAGGGAAGACCGAGGACTCTAATCTTGTGACAGTCGGCCCCAGTTGTAACTAAAGCGTCCGGTTTTTGGCATTTTTTTTTTTAATGTAAATCGGCAGAGTAAATTAATGTTTATTGTGCTTGAATAGTATATTATTTGTGTTTCTCGTTATTTACTCTCGTGAGTATGACAGACGCACTCGAAGGAAAGAAACTACATAAAGGTGCACTCAGTGGTGCTCAAAAGTAAGCTGAAGCGATTCTCTGTAAAGCAGAAGAAGAATACTCCACTATGTTTGAACCTTTCTAGTTGAATGAGACAATGAATGCTGCGTGAAGGCCCATTGATGTAGTAGCATTTGACCGTGTTTGACAGCATTGTGAGGACTTAGTATGGCTGCTCGTCACTGGGATATGTATGCTTTGTAAGGCTGCATGGCAACTAATTGGGGGAGTGGCTTGGCATGCGACATATGAGGCAGCGATGCCCCTTTGACTCGCAGCTGTAACTTGGCGCAACATAGTCAAAGGTGACACTGTGTGAATGGGCCTTTACTCTCGCTTCTTTGGACAGTAATCTCAGCTCGGGAGTTCTGATGTACGACAGGTGTAAAACCAGAAATAAAAGCTGAACGGTCACCTGAAGTTTCGGCAGCTATGTTTTTACTTAAACACTTTAAGCCAGAAGCCTTATTTGGAATAGAACGTCTTCAACTGGTGGTTAGTAGAGCAGACATGCACACAGTGATGCCTTTCATACTGTAAAGGGCTGCAGGCTGCTTAGATGTATCAACTGAAGCACTTAGAAGCTTACCTGGGTCTGCCCTTGCAGCGGTTACTTTTGTATTTCTATGGTTAAGGTTAAAATCAAATTCAAAATCCTTATTTCAATTAGAATTTGGTTGTCTGGTTGAAAGAAATACTCAATTACGGAAACAAGCTGTCTAGAATACTGTTTATTTAAAGAAGCAAGGTGAACAATATCTATTCCTCATGCACAAACTCTTATAAGGATTGTTAGAAATAAATACTTCCACACGACGGAAATAGAACAAGAAGGTGGCATATTCAGAATTGTATTGAATTAATCATTTCTTTCATACCTGGTCTCCTTTACTGTCGATGCTTTGTCTTTTGCTAATTATGGTGGTTTGGAAGCTACCTATACTGCAATTGAAGTACTTCTCATTAACCTACACATCTTCCACTCTTGAGAGAAAACAGGTTTCTTCATGTTTTCATACTATGAAATGTGTGAAACCCAACATGTTCCTTTGAATGTAACTCTTTACTCTGTTGTCTAATTGGGAACTGCGTGTCAGCATGGCTTCAGTACAATTTCTGCTGCTGCTACTGGAAAATACTGTAAACATTGTTTTTGTTAACCCGGAGACTGTTTAGAATGCTAGTGCAAAGATACCTTGTGGGGTCTGTGATTTGTGAGGGAGACTATGCAGTCCTTAGGTTTGCAGCATTTCCAAAGCAGAAGAGTCAAATGTGGTGTAGTGAAGCCAGGTGAAAAAGTTGACCTCCATGGCACGCTTTGCGACCATCTCGACTTTGCCACAAATGTGTTGGCCCTGAAGGGCGTCCGCAATTCATCTAATCAGTATCCTCCGTCGTCACCGCAGTTTCTGATGATCACCCTTTGATTTTGGGTTATCTCGCTCCCTTTGCAACCTATGACCAACGTGAGTCTTGCATGCGCTTGCGAGTCGTGATGGCTGCAGCCAGTCAGTCTGCTCGCCCATTTCACGGATGGAGGTTACACTCGTGTTCGAATTATGCATTCCTAGGTGGCACTATATTATGATGCTCGAGAGCTGCTTTGCAAAGTATAGTTATGTTGTACAATGATATCTTTTTTTTTTTTTTACGGAGCAACCCTCCTTTAGGTTTTTATTTATCCTCGCTTGCATAGGCACAATTCTTTACCTGTGTGTGGAGCGATGAGCTTTATATTACTTCCGTGGCACAAGAGCCTCGTGCTCAACATATTATAAGAAGGTGTCTCTAGCTTCGCTATGTACAGGAGTGATGCGTGCGCATGCTGTAATTCCAGTACCACTGTGATCTGCGAACGTGTCGGAAAGTTCTAGCGCTGTTCGTACACTGCGCTTTTGGTTTACATTTTTAGCATTTTTATATACTAGCTAGTTCACTTTTACCCTTTGAGGTCACTAATTTCTGGGAGCATGAATTCCACCTGAGAAGTGTTCAGCTGTATGCAGAAAACAATTATAAGCCTGAAGTAAAGAGAACAGACGAGTAATTTTGCGAAGCACCCTACAATCTCTTACCACCATGGTGAAGCTCGTCGTGGCTCTCGAGCGGGCTCCTTGTGCAACAAGTCGCGAGCTGGTGGCTCAGACGAGACTTCCCCGTTGGTGTTCTAATCTATTTATTTATTTCAGCTTCCTCAATTGAGGTCACTTCAGGGAAGAGTGTAGAAAGCTAAGACAACGAAGAATAAATAAATAAAAACTTGCAATAGAAAATAAACAGTCGGGCAGAATGCTAACAGAAGTGAGTAGCCAATGTTTTTTTTTAAAGTAAACTATGAGGGGCCCCCTGATTTACAATTAATTGTTTTGCTGTGGATAGCAATTGTTCTGTTTTCCGCACGCTCCGTCTACTGGGTCTCACACTCCAACAGGCTCTGAGAAAGTTGCATTTACGGTGCAAGCACAGATGGCACCCGCAAGTAAGATATCCACGGAGTGCTACGCACACTTACTTTGCACGACAGGGGCTGCTTCGCACCATCCAGTCTCCGCATGCGTAAACACTTTCTCCAAAATAACGCTTGACATTCTGCATTACCCCTGCCTTTGCCACGCTGGTACGGCAAAGGGCGATTCTCTTTGTAAGTGCCTCAATCTTGCGCCCAGACTGCTGCTTACATCTTGTGAGTGACTGTGAAATAGTGACCTCGTACGGGTCTTTTTGTGCCACCTAACAGGTGACAACCACTGGGGGCCTGGTCAGGTCAGACCCATGCGCGACCAGACAGCCGACTGGTCGTAAGACAGCCGAACTTGATCGTGCGCCGATCAGTCATCATGACACGAGGTTGCGATTGGCTGACGTCTGATCTGGTTTGGCCGTTTTTTTTTTCACCTTGTACGACCAGTCTGATGTTTGGTCGCGCGTGGGTATGGCCCGACCCGACTAGGCTCCCAGTGATCATCACCCTTTGGCTATGATAAAAAAAAAAAAAAAAAACCTAGCGAAAACGCTATTTTGTGGTTATTAAAGGGACCATGAAACAAACTTTGGGCTGGGATAGAGGATTCTAGATTTGGGTTTTACTGATCGCGCATTCTTTAGTGGGAAAAAAACTAGTACACGAGGGTAGAAAGCTAAAAACCTTCTTTTCGGTACGAAAATTTGAAAATATAGCAAGCTATTTTTTACTTTCCTCGGAAAGCCGTACGCATCTGCAGTGCCCATGCACATCAGGCGGACCCAGCTTGCCTGTTGGACATAAGCATTGCGTCCCGCGGACGCTCAACAACAATCAATCCATCGACTTTGGATTGGCATTGGTGGCCAGCAAGTGCCGTGACAGAACTTATCATTGCCTGTGAATGACAAGTTCCACGGTGCATCTTAAAAGCAGGGTGGAAGCTGGGAGTTGTCGAATCTGGTGGAATACTACGTCACAATCACGGGACTTCTCATCTCGCTTCCGAGTTAAGGAGGAAAGCTAAAGGAGGACCGTGTTGAAAAATGATTTCTTGGTCTCTTTAATAAACTGGCCGCAGCTGTCTAGGCATGGGAGGGAGGCACTCCCAGAGAGTGCTTCCAATGGGGCCATGGAGAGGCTGCCCCACGGGCGGTGCAAGGGCTACGGGGGAAGTCTGTCCAGAAGACGGTCATATCTGTAGACCTGTATGTGCACACCCGTATTTGCGGCAAAAACAAATAAATTCTAAATGGTACGCCCCTCGCCATAGATTGTATATTTACTATACTGGTCACGGACGGGATTAGAACGGCAGGGTGTAGTTGACGCACCTATAGAGGAGTTGGATAGTCTTGCTCCAGAACCAATAGAAGCGCATAGTCTATAAAACAAACTGGACGGTCTGTCCAGAACGCTTGGCGGTTTACCATTTCCGTAGTATAGACCCTCCTGGTAGAACTGGCCCACGTGCGTAAAACTACTAAATTGAGGAGAAAAAAAGCGGTCGGAAGCGTATGGACGTTTCTGAAATAAGAGTAATGTGCGGGCGAGCTGGTGGGGCTTAGTTACTTTTTTTGTGGATGTTCGTTTTTATAAAATATGGAAAGTAGTGGACACCACTGACAGTTTGTTTACCTCTGTTCAATATTGTTTTCGGACTACTTGAGAGCAGCAGTCTTGCATTCTTAATAATTTTGCCCTTAGGACGTTTCCGAGTTTCACGTGGTACATTTCATGGTTCCTATATATCGGAACAAGGTGCGTGCTTTGCGTAAACAAGCCGTGGGCCAACCATTTAGCGGGGGCCTACATGAGCTCCCCCTGCCATTCTCAACCTGCCAGTGAAGAAGCTGGTTCCCCTTGGAAGACGTACTAGGAATGAAAGAGCCCATGTAAGCGGAGGTTTTGCACTGAGCTGTGCAGACTTTAAAGTGTCGTCTGGAGAAATATGCAGGGTTAGGGCGATATATCTCGTAGAAAGTGCGTAAAAACTAGGGACCTCTAGTTTTTCAAATGTGTTGACTCCGTGCAGTCACAAAGTGCAAGCAGAACCTGCGTAACCTGTTTGGTATCAAAGGAGTAGGAACCAGCGAAGCAACCGATTCAATGCAGTTGGACATGGTGGTGGTGTGTGGCAGCTCTTGGTCTTTCCAAATGAATCGAAACATTGGACTTGGCTACTAGTTGCACCAGTCTGAAAGCCTCTGGATGCTTCACTGACCGTATCTTTAGTGACCCATCGTAGAGATCAAAGGTAAATTTTTAATCTGGAAGACAGTGAACAAGCATATGGTGAAGGAGTGCGTTTGGCTCATTTCTTTTTTTACTGTTTTTTATCGTTATTGCAGTCGATATCCATTTTGTGCTGAGGGGAGTCTGGCTCGGTCACTGGCGAATATCTTGCTTGCTTTTGCCACGCTGCAAGTGTAAGGTGAAACTTTCCCAGGGCACTTCTGCTGTGCAGTGATGTGTAATGACATATAACAGAAGGCAGGCAGGCAGCCTTTCTTAGGTGGATGAACGAAATGCAGGAAAATAAGAGATCGCAGTCCTGAACGGCAAGCTCTATCGACGAACGTTTCAAGGAGCGTTTGTGCGAAAGTTTACATTGTTCCGTTGCACTGTCGCGGAGTATTGGCACGCTTTTCTGCATCGACGAGGCTGATGCATGTGATCGCTGACAATACGTTTGTGCGTGCCGATTGTACTGGGGTGATGTAGAAATGTCCAGCGACAGTTGTGGATCAGTTTGGGGAAGTGCCCCGATGTGTGCCCTTGATGTCTGGATTACTCGAGATTGAAGTTCGTGCCGTGGCCTCCTATATGGTGGGAAAGCTTGTGCCAAAGGTCGCTGTATTTTTTTTTTTTTGTTTAAATATAATGCAAAAAGAAAAGAGAGCCTTAAGACGCCTGTGTGGTGCTGACTACAAGGTGCTTCCTCTTCGCCTACCGGTTCTCTTTTACGGTGACTGGCGGTTCATTCTATGGGCGCAGGCTTTCCCCATATATAAGAGGCTATGCTTGTGCTGAGCAACTTCGGCCTCTGCAGACAGTGCAGGGGGTTTTGAACAGGGTCTCGAACCACAAACTTTGTTGAGCCATTTCGGGTACCAGTTGTGATGGCTGGCAGCTTTCAGATTTGGTTCTGGTCTATACTCGGTTTCACCTTATGTTGTACTGCAGAGTAGTGTTGGGAGCTGCTTTTAACGCACGAGAGCTTGTGCCACCGAGATGTGCCCTTGAGCAAAAAGCTCGCGCTTGTAGCCTTTCCTGCGGTACATCATAAGGTGAAACAGAGTATAGCTCTGGTACACAGCAGTTTGAATGAGTTCCCCTTGGATAGATTCAAGCTGTCGTGACATGATGGGAAATATCTAGTTAAACGGTAAAGTAACAAAAAAAAAAAAAAGGAGAATGAATCGGCCTTAGGGTTTCTATTTTAACCTGGTGCAACAGTTGAATGAGCAGAGGTGTTTTTCAGTTCTGGTAGAATGTTCCTCAGTATCTTGGACTGACAGGTTGCGAAAAGCTGCTGCACTTACACGAATAGGGTGCTTCGCTAGAGCCCCCTGGCTGTATACCCACGTAATAGCCACGGTTGAGTTTTGGTCCATAATTTATGGGATACCCATACGTGTATGGATGAATTTGCTAGAAAGACTTTCTCTGAACACTGCTCCGCACCTTGGTAACAGCAATGCCTTCACCGTGGACGTTGCTCGTGACGCAACGATCACGTGAGAAAGCATAAAGCCTGTTGTAGTGTACCACTATACAGACAGTTTCGAGGTATGCGTGTTCGAGAATGTTTTCCACAAACCATCGCATCTACAGCTTTGTTTTTCGAGTGTTGCCTCGATTCGTGCTCTTTTGTTCGTAAGAAGACTGCAAATGTTTTTCAAGTTTTGCATTCTAGATTTATTTTCGTGTAGGTACGATATCAAAATCGTTACAATTTTTTCTATTGGTTTTACGAGGTCTTGCAGACCCCACCAACTTTGTATTGCCGCAAGGTCGACGACTCCAGCAGTCAACACCGGTTGCTCGCATCTACAAATTTCACACGAGATTCGCACGAGCAGAGTTCAAGAATACATTAGCATTTCAAAGTGAAAATCTCCGTGACCTTTTGTTGGCTCTTTGATGGGAATTCCAATGGTACTTGTATGGATTTTTAAGATGTTCCGTCTCCGCACCTGCCAAGATGTTGTGGGACCCCTCGCGCTCGTCTTCTGGCTCGGCCTGCAGATTGTTTCCGCTCGGTTTTTTGCAAAAGGTTTCTGGTCACCCGGGGCTAGGGTGTGGCTGCAGCTCTGACACCTGTGTACTCGAATATGGGGTTAGCGACACTGCAGCTTTCCACAGTCGAGCTGCAGCACGCCCTCTGGCTCAGTTCCCTCATCCTGTGATTAGTGTTTATGGGCATACATGACTGTAAAAGCACAGTGTGTGCAGTGTAAACAAATGTAATGAATCTAGAATTGCCCGTTTTTTTTGACTCTGCTGTCTCTTCCTGGAAATAAAAGTTTCTCCAAAGCTTCAGTGGCCACCTTGTTTATAGTAGTTGTGACTGGTTGTCTCAAGTGTTGTCTACCCTCTTTTTCCCCCTTGGTCCCAGTCAGAATGCTGTGACCCGCTAGTGTTCAGGTAAGTCAATTCTCGCAAGACATTTCACAAACGTTGTTTCCAAACGACGACCTCACATTTTACCCCGCTTGATCCTGCTCTTCCAAGGAACCGTTATGGGCGACCCAGTCGGCTCTGTATAGCGCGGGAGGTTTCAATGAATGGCTGCATCCCTGCCATGTAATCGGAAGTAAATGCCCACAATGACTGTGCACAGAGCCCCGTGCAGTGGCTGCAGAGGGGCTGCATGGTAGGTGCGAGACGGGGTTCGGGTGACCGATGTTCAGTGTGCTAGCTGGCATCGACATTAAACCGATGCCCCAATATTCCCGTTTTGTAAAGGCATCCAAACAGAAAAGACTCCTTGTCTTGTAATTCGAAACCTCAGAAAAGCATCCATTAAGGTAAAAGCCAGCACACTGTTCACTGCAGTGCAATGCAACTTGTAGCACCCAATTGGGCAGCTGGTTTTTGCGGGTCTCTCCACAGCCTATGCCATAATGGGCTACCAGATTGCATACTGATCTTGGGGAACACCCATCAGTCCCAAATGACAGCAAAAAAAAAAAAACCCTCTGTATTTCTGCAATAAAGTAGTTTATGAGCGAAGAGACTTGTCTGGAACGAAATGTTTTGGTTTTGCATCGAAGCATTGTTCTGATAAGCTAAAAGGAAGGAATGATTGAGAAAATTTGGATGTCTGAGAAAACCCCAAACATGGAAACCCTTTGGTTAGGAACTCTGATGGAGAATCCATGCTTTAAGAACACTTTGCATTTGGTAAATCTTGAGGTGGTCTTTTAGAACATTGCAACCTCTTTTCCGATCGCTAGTGTGTTTGTTTGTTTACCGTTCAAAATTGTAGGGAGTGTCAATGACATAGCCATAGTGTAAAGAAAACTGCCTCCCACCAATAATTCTTCTCAGTCTAAAATAAACATGTGCCTTCCTGATAGCCATAGAAATATCTAGATGTCAACATTACACCGCATAATGAAACAGACCTTAAATTTTCTAGATGTTGAAAACAATGCTCCTTTCTGCCGCTGACCCCAACAGGAACATCCAATTGTGACTCAAATGAGCTGCAAAACTGCCTCTATGCACGAAAAACGTTAACCACAATTCGCCACTATAATGAGATAGTGTTGCCGACTGGTCGAAAATTTTTCCCCACCTTTGCGCACAGTGCAAACATCTGGAATAGAAAAGATCACTGGGAGAGCATGGTGGCGGGCGGTTCCATTCTGTTAAGAGGGGAGGACACTCGCCCGGGGCTCAACTGGGCCCGAACACTCTTAACTAGGCATGGGCGAATAGAGGATTTTGGGTCCGAATCGAATTCGAAGCGAATTGTGATTTTGGTCAAATAATTTAGAATCGAATAGTTCGAATAGTACAAGCAAAAAATACCACAAGATATGGTTAAACAATAGTTTTATATTTGCCCTTATTTGGTATTAGATATACTGTAATTGTTAATTTTAAGTGTATTGAGTTCGGTAGCACGAAGTGGTCGGAAGGTCGGAAGTCATGCGCCAGCTGGCCGTAAATTCAAGCCAGAGTAAGTGAAACCCGTTTATATCAAACTCGCAAAAAAACGTCTACCAGTTCGATATAGCGGGTAATTCGATATAAAAGTTTTAATGAATTTCACTCTCAAAAATTTACTTTCTGCTCAAATATCACACAATGAAGTAGTCTTGCATCTTCTGCTGCTTTTTCTTCATTGCATCCGCGATAACGATATTTTTCTACGCTATCCACGGACTCCAAAATACTGAGGCCGCTGCCTTCTATATTCGCGCATTAGCGCCGAACTATGCCGAGAGCACGGAGCACGTCCAACGGGAGCACCTTCTCCTGCAGAGCGCTCTTTTGCTCTGCAAGTTGGCTTTCCCCTAAAACGGGTGGTTGCAATGGGGAAAGCCAACTAACAAAGCAAGGTGGCTTTTTTTTTTAAGCGGCCACATTAATTTGGAAGAAAAAAATATTTTATTTTCAGGTTCAGGTTCAGGTTTATTGTGCGGACGGAGAGGGAGCACGGAGCACCCTCTCTCCCGCACAAGATATATATTTTTTTTCTTCCAAGCAATCAACGCAACCGCCCCCAAAAAAAAACAAAAAAAAAACAGCGCGCTTTGAATGTTGGCTTTTTTCCAATACGGCCGCTCGCGTTGGAGGAAAGCCAGCTTGCAGAGCAAAACGGCGCTCTTGGCAGTTCGATATATCGGTAGCGATTGCTATTTTTGTTCGATGCAACCATAGTTTTTGCTATATATTATCACTATAACATTACTGTGCACAAAACTTTTTTGACGTAAGGAATAATTTGATGCAAACTGGTTCGATATAGTCGGGCTTGACAGTATTAAGAAAGGTCGAATAATTCTATATTGTCGAATACTTAAATTCAATTCGAAGCGAATGCCGAATAGAACAGAATTCGATTGGCTATTCGTAATAATTGAATATTCGTCCATCCCTACTCTTAACAGTTTTTGGTTTAGATTTTGCCGAGGAGCGCACTTGATTGGCAAATCACCCAGAGATATGGTCACAAAGGCTCGAAACAAGCAGTCATCACGTTTTTATTGGTCGTTTCAGGCGTGAAATGTCAACAGGCAATGCTAAATAAGCAAATTTAAAAGATGTCGAAGAGCAAATTTGTTCTTCAGAAAGATGGCACGGATCTCTCGCTTTAACACTAAGATTAATTGCCTTGGATCAGGTCGGTCTTTCTCGGACCGCAAATATGGCATTAGTAGGAAATAGCCATAACCCTGCAAGATGGACAAAGGCGCCGAAAGGGAAGGATTATGGATGCAACTGTGGCATGACGCCGAAAAACTGCTCTCCGCAATGAAAACAAGACCAGAAAAGGATAAGTGCGCTTTAGCCGAGCCCCGAGCGAGTCCTCTCGGGACAGAATGCTAGCCAATGTCTCGTCTAGGCGTTCCCAGTGGGTCTTTCATATTTCAGGACACCGTTTAAATACGAGGTCAAAGCTTTAAGTGGCACCGGTCTCGCACAGTAACTCTTACCAAGGCCTTCTAGATGCGGTGTATCAAGTGTGGTTCCTCTTGCCACAGTAAATAAACGAAAAGATGCATCTGTACTACTGGCTGCCATTGGCGTGTCTTGCTCTGGAGTAGAGGTTTTGTACCTCGGAATTTGAAAACCTCGTGGGTTCATGGCGTCGTCTGCGTTGTCACGCAATACGACCCGTGGGAGTAACTAATCTGCTCGAGCAAGATTTGGAATGCAGCCATCAATACCAACTGCATATCCTGTCTGCAGATGAAAAAAATAAAAGGCCGGGTTTCACCGCACAAATGAGACTTTATTTAACGCAAAGAGACGAGAGGAAACGGGTCGGGGCTCAGTATCTTTTGGCCAGGGAATTGCTGAAGCCGGAGGACCGGACGGTGGTCAGGTTGCTCCTGGCATACTGGCCGAGCGTGCCCTGGGCGCCTCTGCGCCCGTCCGACACAGAAGCCCCGCCGTAGCCCAGCGACGAGGCTGGCGCCTGTCCCTGCCTCGTCGCTGGCGACTGCTGGAAGGCGCCGCCGCTCTTCTTCAGCGGCTGGACCGCCGCCTCCTTCCGGCGCATCGTGTACGACCCGATGCTGCCGTCCACTGTGCTGCTCTGGTAGCTGGACAGGGCAGTGCGCTCGTGCTGGCCCACGCCTCCCTGCTGGCTCGTGGCTCCGCGCTGACCTACGCCCCTGTGCTGGCTCACACTCGTGTGCTGGGCTACGCTTCCGGGCTGGGCTACGCTTTCCATGCTGGGCTACGTTTCTCTGCTGTCCTATGCTTGCCTGCTGGCTCGTGTTGCCATACTGGCTTACACTTCCGAGCTGACCCGTAGTCGCGTGCTGGCCCGCGACGCTATTTAGATACGATGCAGCGACGTTGGACGTCGCATTTGCCATTTGGTGCTGCTGTTGGTAGGAGTTCAACACCTGGAACACCGCAAAAACAAACAGTGTCACTTGCATTGTATACGTGTTGCGCAACACTACGCTGCACAGGCAAAGCTGACAACCGAGAGGCGCAGAGTGAGACGGATATGTACTGTTAGGTATTGATCCACACTAAGCCACTTCCGAAACTTTCGAGAACATCTTTCGAGAACAGAACATCTCACTGTTATGTTCATGGATAACACATTCTTCTGGCTGTTGCATGGTCGGACGCTGGTTCCATTTAAATGTGCCGAATTTTATACGCGAGGCTAATTGGAAAATGAACTGCTTCCATTCTTGTGTTCAGACTGCAGTGATGGAAGTACTGCGCCATTTGCGCCATGAATGCAAGTCCACTACATGTTGCACCAAAATGCCAATTTAACTAAAAATAGCACCATACCTGTGCCAAAATAAGCTTAAACAAAGCAAAAATAAAAATAAAAAATTTATATTGGTTGACAATAATATGAAAAGAAGCAGAAGACAAGGAAAATGGTGCAAACATGCATTTCACGGTGTCTCTACTCATCGTAGCTAAAATTCGCTAGTCCAGTGCGCTGGTCACGTCATTGTTTAAAATTCCAAACGATGATGTCTGCCATGTCATAGAGCTAGAAACCGCGAGAAAAAGTAATAAAATGGTGGTATGGCAGCTGCTGTGATAAGGCAGGAACAGGGTCTCATACTCCTGATTAGATCACTTGATTTTCACCTCATGCCTCCATGCCATTGCACTATTGCCGCTTGTGTCAACCTTCAATCCTTGCACAGACGTGTGTGCGTTGAGCCTCAGCACGTTGCATAGGTGCGTTAAGAGAAGTGACTTATCCATGGTTGGCGCGATGGCCTCAAAAAATATGCTTAGTACTATTACAGGGCAACCTGTTTTAGTCTTGACTGTAGGTCGACCTTTAATTTTAAAGAGTGGTGCAGAGAAAGAAAATCGAAACAAAAAATTGTAGAGCCCTTCCACGAAGGACCAGTGAAGCCGTTATTTTTACGATGTCTAGGACAATGCCTAGGACGACCTCGAGGATGATTCCTAGAGGATGACCTCACGGACTACCTCTGGGACGACCTCAAGGACGACTTCTAAGACGACCTCTCGGTCGTCTTAGAAAGTCCCCCACGATCAATGGGGAGTTTTCTGTCAACATCCGCGGACACATTTTTTCCCAGATCCTAGCGCATAACGCTAACCTGTATTTGAATATGTATTCAGCAATCGTTTGGAAGTACCCCAAACTCCGGCCCAACGCTGGTTCCAAAGCTGCCAACTTTTGCAGAATGAGGTGTGTCACTTTTAAAGCTCAACTTTAATTTTTGGCAATATTTAGGGGAGGGGTTTGCCGTTTATGATATTAGATACTTGAGTTTTATAGGTTTGTAAACCCTTGGTGGAACATAATTTTATTGACCCACGTTTTAGTGGACACGCTTTTTTCCGGAATTTTACATAAATGATATTGACAGGCTAGATTAACTATAAACATAAAAGAGTGGAAGAGAGACTTTATCTCAACTGAAGCGTCTTGCTATGATTATTTTTTAACCATTTTTTTAAATCTTCATTGTAAATGGAATTTACTTTGACCTGAGCCTCATTTCTAAAAAAGGCAGTTGTGTGCCATGTTGTACTTACGATTATTTATAAGTATGATAATTATAAAAGGTAACAAGTAATATAACTTCAATAACAAAGATGAACCCTCAATTTTTATCAAAGATTGACTCACTTGGTGATGCAATTATTGTCTAATTTTCAAGCGATGCACTAACACATGTTGGGATCTGCTCCAAAAGGATGAATGGCCGCACCAAACCAACATTTTACCTGCTACAAAAAGTCACATGCCGCATCTATCACCAAGCCTGTCTTTCTGCTCTTCTACTTTAGATGCAAATTTCCTGCGAGCTCAGGGGATTAGCAAATATCCATGACGCGGCGCACGTGACCTCAAAACTTGACGACACTTAATTTCCTCCTCAAAAAGAAACTTCGTCGTGCTAATTCGCAATCAGGATCATGCCTCGTCGGTCCCCGGGGGAAAATAACCCCGGAGCAGATTCTCTCGCCTCTTCAATATCTGCCAGGGAAACTGTTTTTTACAGCAAAGCTGTTATGTGCTAGGTTCTGGAAAAAAATGCATCTATGGATGTTAACAAAAAATCTCCTGTTTAAACGGCGCTCCTTCATTCCGATTGGTCGTGGCAAGTATAAATAAAAAGAGGAGGCGACCCACATGAGTCAGCCTCCCTTGGCATTATTAGATAGTGAGATCCTGATCCCTTGTTATCATCGAGGGTCCAGGACTTATGTCAGCTAAGAGTGGACTGTGACAAGGCTGAGCGCAGAATGCACAGTTCTAGCCTTCTTTCCCTTCTGCGATGCTGATAAAGAGACTCTGGCTCTTCATCAGCATCGCTGATAAAGAGCCCAAGTTGCTGTAAAACCTAAAATAGTCGTATGCCAGCACGTATACATATACCAAAGACGAACAACAGAACGTGTATCGATTTCACGATTAGCAAGAATGTATTAATGTCAAAATACAACCAATGGCAGTTTACCATAGCGACCATTAGGCAATGATCACTTTAGTCACTAAGAATTAAAGACAATTAGACAACGAAGTCGTGCATGTGATGTCGTATAGCTGTCGTAAATTTGTTGTAAAGCTGTCGTAACGATAACAGCTTCGCTCGTCCTCCATCTTCACGTGAAGTGAATGGGCTCTACAATTTTTTTTCGTCTTTAAATTCCTTCAACTTTGCACACTTCTGGACGACGGTATTATGCGTCGTTTCTGGTTTAGCATTCCAACATTGCCAAAAGATGGACAATAGAGCAGCTATCTTTAAAGTGTTGAAACCATATTTTCACTTTATGCGAGTGCAATGCCAAAGTTACAAGCACGGGCATGCCCTGAACAGTACTTGCACTGCACAAGCATGCATGCTTTGCAGGGATGCTGAAAGCACAAAGCTCAGCTCTTCTAGTTTCTGCTACGCTTACATTTAACCCTTTCCCTACCATGGACGACCTTAGTTCGTCCACACTGTTTGTACCGCTCCCCCGAAGACGAGCTGGGCTCGTCCACGTTGATTCGGGCTCCAATACGCTACCATGGACGAACTGGGCTAGTCCACGTGTTTCTAGTGAGCTTTGCCGTGGATAGATGGCGCTTCACAGAAAATAAAAACCTGGTAAATATTCTGAATTTGGCAGAAAATTGTTCTAACGCAGGCAACAGGGGATTTAAAAATGGCGACGTCAACTTCTGGTCGCTGCGTTCGTAGTGACGATCTTGCCTCAAAATTGGGGCGAAAACGAAGATATTGTGACGTCTCTTCAGATTCAGAAGACGAGGAAATGAATCTTTCATCGATCAGCGAGAGGAATGCAACTGAGTTATTGAATTTGAGCTCAGACGACTCCGATTTCAATGAGGACATCGTGTCGGCATGGACTAGAATCAATGTAGAAAATCCCCCTCCAGCCCCTCCACGTTTTGTGTTCACTTTGCATGCAAGGTGATGTGAACTGTCTGCGGTAATGCAGTGAAGCGGAACTTTAGTCCTTTTTTCATTTGCAGTGTGTTCAAAGATTTCTCATATAATAAATATTTTCGCATTTGTTTTTGGCCTTTGCATTGCTTATTAAATTTATAGGACACATAAACAAATTCAATATTTTCAAATAGTTTTTTTCAAAATTTTTGTGGTAGGCAAAGGGTTAAAAGGGCGATGCAATTACTTTTACACTTTGCACACATACCACTTAGAACGAATCGCTGACCCAGTAATGACCTACAAAACATGCATTCGTTTCTGCTCACATGCAATAAAAAATTAAAAAAAAAAATTGAAGAAAAATGTGCGTTTTTTCCCTTTATTCGCAGCCAGAACAAGCGGCCACGTGATCTGGAGCCGGTTAAATGCCGCCAACGTTGATCATAGCCACGTGCTAGGGTTGGCGAAGCACAGGACACGCACCGAGTTCCAAACATTGTTATGGCTCGGCTATTGTCGTCATTGCAGCGACTGGACACGGGCCACTACCCGAATGCTTCTCAAGCTATTGACCATCACAAGTCCAAATTGAGTGCTCATGCAATGCGAAATTTCGAAAGCGCATTGCATTATTAGCTTGGGGGACTGCTGCATTAGTCATCTATCAATGACGCTGCTTAAAGCAGAAACCTTGTTTTTACATAAGACTATGGGGAAAAGTAGTGTTAGTTAGATGGTGTTGCGTCATGTGTGACACGCTCTGGTACTGAGTGACTTTCAGCACATTCTCTTCTTCCTTTTGAGTATAGTAAATTCAGTTGCGCGTCAGCACTTGTGTGTCGTGCATGTTCCTTTTTCTGTCCTTGTCTTTTCGTGCACTGTACTATTCACTATGCCATCATACCAACTCACCCAGCTTACCAGACTTTGCAGTATACAGTAATCCTTCGTTATAATGAAGTCAACGGGCGAAAAACTTCAATAGTATAAGCGGTAATTCAAAACAAACGATAGAGCCAAAAGAACAGTGCCAGGAGCCTTGAAGGCGGATGGGAACACTGCGATAGACTCTGACTGTATATTTAATCAAACAAACCAAGGTTATGAACATCTCGCGGCACCTTTACCGAGTAAAAAAAAAATTAAATGGTTTGCCGATAATTTTATGCGGGCATCAGTTCTTCTCAAACTGCTCCAGGCATTGCAAGAACACAGACACCACCACTGCACTCCACTTTGTTTCGAAGCAACCGTAGGATGTTTCGCGTCTTTGCAATCGTCAACGTTTCCCGAGGTTCCTCTCCGACGTCGCTTCGTGTTTGCCCTGGCCACACTCAAGGTCTACGATCGCAGCGTCTGTAGCAGGAGCAACAAGAGGAATGTCCGAATCGACAAGTGCTAACAAATCAAAGTTATCCTCCGTGACTTTGCCAACATGTTTTCACACACTCCTGTAGCTCTGGGAATCGTGCGCCCGATCGGCAAGCATGCGAGAGAAAATCCAACGGTCGCAAAGCAGTCGGCGATCTTTCATCTTTGGGTCACGAAAGCGCTTTCTCTTGCACGAGTCCAATACCTTGCTTGTTCTGCAAAATTGTGGACAGTGTCGAACAGCCGATTCCGGAATGTTGAATTCCTTGGCGATTTAAGACTTGGGTCGACCACTTTTCTCAACCTCGGAGATCTAAGCGACTTTCAGTAAACACTCCCAAACTCCCATACGATGCACGCGCGCATGTAGTACGCCGCAGGCGCGCGCGTCAGGGACTCCCGAAGAGATGATCTCCTCTGGGCTCCATCGCTCCCTTGACCCGATTCTGACAAAAGCCGGGCAGCATCGGCCGTGGGTGCCGTGAAGAGCGTTGGAATGTGGACGCTGTTCCCACTGCGCCGACGCAGGCAGGGAGCAGCGGCGCAGTGGGAACGCAAGAGTCTCCGTGCTCCCTGCCCACTGCGCCGCTGCTCCCTGCCCGCGTCGGCACATCGGCATCGGAAGCGGCGCTCTGCCCTCCATCATCCGTTTACTTTATTTTCTTGTTTGCCGTTTTTCTAGTTTGCCGTCTGCCTCGGTGGAGAAGGGGGAGGGAACGCAAGGATCTCCGTGCGTCCCCGTGTAGGCTTGCATGGTTTCTGCACCGCGGCCTTCCTAATAAGCGTGTTTGGCCGCCGATACACTTTGTATAGTCCGGTTAAAAATGCAAGCATTTCGTTCAGGACCACGTTGAACTTCTATAAAAGCGATAATTCGAAAAAAAGGCGATTTCGTTATAACGAGGGATTACTGTACTTGGGTCCAACTAGTCCCAGTAAGCTTGTGTAAATTGAAAAACATTCCAAGTGAATATCGTTCTACGGCCCTTTTAAGGTGAAACTGACTATAGGGACAACAGTGCAGTATTTGATCACAAGACCAATCCTACAGTTAGACTGTCTAGGGCAGCTAGAGAGAAGAATGATGGCAATGGCGGACAGGCCGTTGCCATTGTGACATCGCAACGACACTGGGCACTTTGACGCTTAAGGGAGGCACGTGGACTTTTGCTGGAGAAACATTACCAAAGACACACTCCAGAGGCCCTTACAAGAGTGCCTAGATGCACATAAGGCGTGGGACCTTCTCAAACCATAGTTCCCGGCATGGAGGAGCCGATCAGCCTGGCAATTCCTTGCTCCGACAATCGGCCTCGAGATACCACCCACAGCTCGGAGGCAGCTCCTAGCCTCCTCGTACTGCGGGCCCCCCTGAGGCGACGCCACTCACGCTGTACTGCTGACTCTGCCGGAGCTGCATCAGGCTCTGCTGCAGGTCCGGCACCTGAGTGGACAGCGCCGCGCTCCGCTGCTGCGAATAGTCCACGGACCCGTAGCTCGTCTGCTGGGCGGTTTGCTGTTGGTAGCTCTGCTGGAGCGCTGGCTGAACCACCTGCTGAAGACCCTGCTGGAGCCCCTGGCTGATGGTGCGCTGAAGCGCCGGAGGGGCATTGGCCGTCATCGCCAGCAGCTGCTGCTGGAGCAGGATCATGTTCTCGAGCGTCGCCGCCACTGCAGGGTCGGGAGCGTCGCGGCGCTCCGTGTAGTTCTCCAGCACGGCGCCGGCTTGCGGAAGTGGGGCGCCAAAGACGTCGTGCACCGGCTGCTGGGTGGCGCCAAACGCGTCACGCATCGGCTGCTGAGGCGTGCTGAACAAGTCGGTGCGGAGCGGCTGGCGGGGGGTGGAGCGGCTGTTCGAGGACTCGGCGAAGGGGCGTGGCGAGGGATCGCGCTCGCGACGCCAGCGACCTGCCGAGCTGGCCGCGGGGAGATCGGGACCGCTGGTGCGGCTGGCTCGCGAATGGCGGTGGAGAGCGGCCACGTTTCGGCGCCGGCCGGGTCTCCTGCACGTGAGAAGTCGGCTGCCCTGAACCGACTGGCGCCCTTCTCGCGGTCTTCCGAGACCGGATGACGTACCGTTGCTCACAAAGAGAAATTAGACGTGTTTAACTAACCTGTTAAATGATGTTTAGTAGTTATTTTGTGTATTTTTTTTTCCTTTTCGTTGTTACTTGCTTTGTGCCACTTACTGTGCCCCACTCCTCTGTGTAATGCCTTCGGGCCCTGAGAGACATAGTAAATGAAATGAAAACCTCTTGTAACTTGGAACCCAAGCTTTCCCGTGGCCTCATCTGCAGCAGAAGGCATTTCTCGCCTCGCTCTTGCGCGAGACTGGAAGATTTCGAAACGGCTTAGAGTGAACCTGCAAGGCAATACCGCTTTATAAAAAAAAAAAAAGTTAGGCATTTTTTGTTGCTTTTTTTTATTATTTTAAATTGGACCTTTTGACAGTCATAATTTTTGTTTTCTTAATATTGATTGGACTGAATTGAGCATTCATATTTAGTAAGGATATGCTCAAGAATGCAAAGTTCTGGAAGTAACAACTTTCCTAAAATTGACCATTTTGCAATTTTCCACTCTTATAAAATCTATCGTTTTTTACTCTAAATTTCTCGACCTATTCACAAACACAGCCAGAGCGTCCGGTTTCCTGCAGAGCCTGCGGAACCCGATTGTCGGGACTTGCGAGACAAGATGGGGGTACTGCTTCTGATCCCACTTCTGGGACCAGAAAGAGAAAACATTTCTGACCATCCCCATTGCCTAGGCACTTGGCAGGCACCTCCCACAAATCGAAAAGACAGGCTTTCTGCGGACGCCATTCATAAAAAGGCCTACATCTAAAATATATAAAATGGAGTAGAAGTGAAAATGCCTTTTGTTCATTTTACGCCTACTACATAGTGTAAAAAACGACGGTGCACTAACAAAACAAAAAAAGTTTTTCTTCTGCTGAAAAGTATGAGGCACAGCATCCGACACTAATAAAAAGAAACAAGGTGGTTCCACGGACCCACTTTGCCACCTGTCCTAGTACCTCGTGAATAAAATATGTTGCGGCCGCAACCTGTCGTTAACTGGAACTACGACTGCACATCACTTGCATTTGTCCTGTGGTTTCTTCCAGCCTTTCAGCACGATACAACCCCGAAAGCCTCTCACCTTCTGCTCCTTGCGGCTGACTTCGTACAGGTGGCCACGGCTGTTGAAGTGCTGCAAGCGACACACAACTGGTTCAGCGACCAGACGTCTCGAAACAGAGCAAACAAAGATAAGTGATTGTACTTTTAGTTCCTCAATATTTTTAGCTGTTCAAAGGATTTTTAATAAAGTACAATATTCAAGTAAAAAGAGAGGCAAGTCTAGAGCCCTACAGACAAGACTGTGGCAGTCTCGAGCTCAAAATGGTAAATCTCTGTCAGTTCGCACGGTCTCATCATTTCCGGAGTTACATCTACACCTATAGCTAACTTTAGCAATGATGTATTACTGTGGAAGCTGTCTTTCCACGAGCTTAAAAATAAGGCAACTTAAATTCAGGCTCTATTAGTATTTGCATGATCTTCACTCGTTTAGAGATCATCTTCTTAATGCGTAGAAAAACGCGAAAGGGTTAAGTTGCGGACTTTGCAACTTAGCCCTTCACTATATGAGAAAGTAACATCCCTTTTTCAGGCATCGAGTTAGACCGAAAGAGCGAAATGCTTCCATTAAGAAGACGGGGCCACGTATCGGCACAGGTGCAATCTTGCGCACGTTTATGCTTGCACGCATCCACTGCCGGCTCATCGCCGGCTATCTCGCACCACTTTGCGGGTGTGCCCATGTGCTCAACGCCGCAGCGGTGCACCGAGCTAGAACGCAAGCATCCCCGGCACTGCGGGCGACGCAGCCGGAGCAAGAGGCGCGTCAACACCAGACGCGGAACCGCGGCCTCAACGACGTGCCGCAAGGCACCCGGATCGAGGAACAAAATCGACTAGGCGGCCGGCCACCATTGCGGCAACTGCCACTTTCGAAACTATTTTTTCGGACACGTCACGAATGCTCTTCTTTTATTGCTTTTTAAGACGCCGAAGGCAGAGGCGACCGCAGTGTAAAAGCACTTCACGCTTCGAGAAGTTTGGCGTTGGCCTTCTGAGTGCACACGTCGACAGTGCGCACCGATGGACTGTTCCGCGAATCTCCCTTAGGGGGACCGGTGGCTGAAAGGGCTAGCGCACACCAGCTTGGAGCATGGGGAGCGAAAGCTCTCGCTGCAGAACCCAGGAATCCTGGGTTCAATCCCCACCCCTGCTCATTTCTACCTGCATGAGCATCGTACCGGCATGCGGTTGTGTATCACTACTGCGTGGTGCATGTTAAAGACCCCAGGCTAGCGCTTGTACCGCACTGGCTAAATTTCTCGTCTACAGCTGGGAGACTCGCCGCCCAGCGAGGCAGACCAAGTTCTAGGCTGTATGGGCATACACACAACCCAATGTTTTTTTTCCCGCGAATTTCCCCGGGAGTGGCGTCTCGCCCTGGTCCCGCCGGAGGACACTTCCACCTCGCGGTACTCCTTTTCTGAGTAGAGCACCAGCTTGCAGACGAAGCAGTTGAACTTGCCCCTCTTGGCCGCGGCACTCCTCGTGTCTGGCTCGGGGGCTGGGTACAGGCAACGAGAGGATGTACCGATCACGTAAAACGCTCTTCACGAGATGCGGCCATGCTGCAGTGCCCTGAATGCGTCTCCGACTCGCGCATCCAGTGTCCCACTCCGTCAGCGCATTCAAAGGGGTCCCAAAGGGGCAACGAACGACTTCGCAAAAGCCCGAGCGTCGCCGTCGTCCCTACTCCAAGCCGCCAACGCTCCCGTGGATCGTCAAGCTCGAGAGCGATCCACAGTGAAACGGGCGCCTCTCACGCCCACTGCCGTGACACCAGCAGGACTGCGGATGGCGACAACGCGACACTCGCACCGTGTCGCCGGGCGTAAATTGAGGGACCACTTTTTGGGACGCGGTAAATGCACCGGTCGAACGCGCATTCCAGGCACTGTAGCTACACCGTATCTATGCGCATAATGAACGCACTCCCCAAGGGGTACCAATATTTCGACTTTTTTTCCCCTCGCGTATGAACGCACCTCCAATTTTCGGCTCCATGAGTCTCGAACTGCGTCCAACTTAGCTAGCCACCGAGCCAATTTTCTTTGCCGCCAAGCGGTTGGGCCAAGTCGAGCCAAGCCAAGCCGCTCTTGTAATGGCTGCCAAGTGCGTAGCTGTGGAAGTCATCAACCATAAAACTGAATGGCACACACTCTTGACGAGGCTTGGGTCGAGGAATCGCCCAGCCCCGGACATTCTTAGCCCATCGGATGCATCGATGTCAACAAACACGCCGTCGTCTGTGGTCCACTTTCCGACAATGAAATCGTGAAAATGGTGAGACCTAAGGACGGTCGCATCGCTCTCCAGTGCTGAGTGAGCTTTGTAGGGCGCTTTTCCTTCGGCAAAAGGCACGCCGAAAGTGTCCTAAAAAGGTTCACAATTTATAAAGCATGGTGACTGTGGCACGCCCCCGACCAGCCGTGGGTGCACCTCCATCACTGGAGACGTGCAACAGTACCTTGCCGTGTCATATTGGCACCTAATATGACATTTGCACAAAGTGTGTAAATGCAAAAATTTTACCCCGCACGATGGATGCACCCCAAATTTCGGGAAACAAAGTGTGTTCATTATGCGAGTAAATACGGTACTTTCTTTACACCTCAGCTGACAGTGGAAGCTATTTGCTCGTTTGTCTTTCCCCATGCGCAGAGACAAAGGAAGCTCCGGGGAAGAAATGCAGGCGTTTGATTGGCCCGCTCAGCTCCCACCGTCCCAACGGCTTGGGGGCAAATGGAGTACGGTCGAGCGAAGGAAACCTTGAGCAACCACTTTTGCAAGGTCGGCGTGTGCAGACACTTTTCCAGCCTGCCTCGCACATCTGGGCCATATTGCGGAGCTCTGACGGTAACCCTTTAAAAGTAATCAAGTTACTCGCGCCAAAATCTAATTAACTCTTTCCTGACCACGGGAAAAGTAGCAATATTCGAAGGATCCACACAAACCCTTTTAGTTTCCTAGCTCGTATGGAGCAATATGGTGCATGAAAACGTGGCCAATTACCGTATTTTCCAGTGTATAAAACACACCGCCGGAAATTTTGAAAAGAAAGTGTGTCTTAAACACTTGAAAATATGGTAGTTGTTTTTTCTGAAGAAACTGAGGTTGGCAAATGTGGGAAAAAGATTTTTAAATCTTATTGTTCGAAAATACAATGTACGTGTGGAAGGCGTATAAACGCCGACACTTCTACAACTATTCAAATTAACCGACAAATTAAAAAAAAATTCTGAATATACAAAATGCGCCCCACATTCACCACCATTACTTCAGAAAGTGTACTGTAACTGGCGTTGTCTAGTTTTGATTCGTCGGAGAATTAGTCTCCATAACATGCACCGTTTTCAATGAAGGATTGCTTATTTTGGTGAAACACAGATAGTACACGTCACATCCCTAGAAAAATGCTTTCTTTGCATTCTAAATTGGTTTTCTCATAGCTTCGATTGCAGTTCCTTCATACTTAGCGTTTTTGTCCGCCTTGTTGGGAACATAAAACGTGCACGCCAGCTCGGGATAGCATTCCAAATTATAGCAATGCTTGCCACCAACCATCTGTTAAGCAACACCTATAACATAATTTCAAGTGTCCCCCAGAGCTCTTGATGTTTAAAAAAATATGCCACAATACAGTTGAAATATGTAAATAATGCCATCTTTGTTACAAAGACTGATGCAAGCAGTTAGCCGTGTTAGACAAGTGCAACCACCAACTGCCGGACAAACGCGGACGAGCAGTCTCGGGTCACGGAGAAGGCGAGACGCCTCACCTCTCCGCTTCAAGTCCCTGGGGGATCAGCCCTGGGGGGATCGGCCCTGGGGAGCCTGGGTTCCCTCCAGGAGTCCACGTCCCTCTTTGGTTCCAGCCTCCTGGGCTCCGGCTTCCGGGGTTCGGACCTCCTGGACTCCGTCCTGCGGGGCGTCTCCGCCTTCCTGGGCTCGCTCCGCGGGGCCGCCTTCCTCGTGCTGCTGCCCGAGCTCCGTTCGTGGGACCGGTCGGTCCTCGTGGCGGGTTTCCTGTCCGAAGAAGTCTTCCCGCCTTCCCTCTTGTCCTCCCTCCTGTCTCTCCCGGCCTCCTTCCCGCTCCTCCGCTTCTCCTCCTCGCTCTTCCTCGACGGGTCCCAGCGCGGGACACTGTCCTCGGCACTCCCTTCTTGCCGCCGTCCTCCTGCGGGACGTCGCCCTGTCCCGACTCCCGGCATTCGGCGCTCCCTGCCGCACCCTCTTCCTCCCGACCGGCAGCCTCCTCTTCTTCGAGCTCCATGTCATCTCCCTCGTCGGCATTCGCTTCCTCCAAAGTTTCCTCTTCCCCTTGCTCCGCAACTTCGTCCACCTCTTCCGTGGCTTCTTGGTCCGCAACTTCTTCCTCCGTGACCTTTTGGTTCCCAGAATCCCGGTCCGCAGCATCTCGGTCCGCAGCTTCTCGGTCTGTGGCCTCTCGATCGACGGCTTCTCGGAATGCGGCTTCGTGGTAGGCGGCTTCTCGATCCACGGCTTCTTGGTACGTGGCTTCGTCCGCCGCTTCGTGGCCTCCGGCTTCTTGACTGGCAGCTTCCGGATCGGCAGACTCTTGTTTGACAGTTTCTTGACTGGCTGCCTTTTGAGCAAATGCCTGCTCAGAGAATTTGGTTGTCAGCACATTGCTGAGGAATGCATGTAATACTCCGAAGCAAACAGGACGACGACCTAACGAGCTTTCCTCAAGTCGTGAGGCAGATCGAGTCAGTAATTCGAGTTTACAGAAAGAAAAAAGCAAAATGGGCGAATCGGTAGAGCGTCTTTTTCCCTACATGTTTCGTGGCCCAAGCAACAATTCCATATGCGTTCAGAAATTCCATTAACTACAAACACAAAAGCTGCTATCCGTGAGTGCCTAAAATGTATACAACTCCAATCAACACCTCTAGCGATGCAAGTATGCCTCGCATGCTTCATGTAATAGTGGTTCAAACTTGAGCCACGAGAGCGCCTGCCACATAATGCACAAAAACAACAATCAAAAAAAAAAATCCATGAATAACTTTTAGTTTGTTTTGGTTATCCCCGACAAAATTCTCGTACGTAAAATATATTATAGGATCATTAACGCTGGTGCAATCGTGTCTACGCTGAAACTTGTAAGCTCATAATGCATCATATCACGCTATCTAGTCATGCAATACAACATGCCACATCATGTGCAAGTGGTCAAGCCACGTAACCACCTGACATGACATAACCACGTCCCTTCAAGTCAGTCTTTTCCTACGTAACCTCTCGTCCAAGTTGAAGCAGCGCAAAACTGTGGTGATAAGCTTCTAGTAGCCCTCTCTTTGCAGTAAACGAGAAGGTGGTCAGAGGATAGGCCTCTCTTGGTTCAGCCCTTCTTGCCACCTCCTCCTATTCTACGAAGCGAACTGAGGGGAAGAAACCTGTTGGGCTTCAAGATGGTAAAATGTATTCTTTTCCCACTAAAAAATATTTACGACGTTGGAGCCAAAACGGCACGAAAGGTGTTCTTTTATGCCCCGCATTAAATATTCAAGCGTCTCCAGGGTTTCTCCAGCCCATATTAAGCTCGTGGCCTGGTGGACCCATGGCAAAAGGTGGCCCCTTAATGGTGCCCACAAACAGCAGATGGAACCACTCACTCGAGGCATTCTAGTGTGCCTACTAGGAGCGCAAGACTATCAATAGTACTATCAATACTATCGATAATGAAGGCCGAATCTTATTATCAACAGTAAAAAAACTTTCCGTAGCCGACTATACTAAAACTACCGTCAGTACTGTCGATTGCGGATTATCGTAAGACCATGAATAGCCGGGGTTATCAATAGTGGATTATAGTAAAAATAGTGACAGCCCGCTATCGTAAAGTTATTGAGTAAACTATTATAAAGCTATCGATAGAGCACTATCGATTGTCGACCTAGTAAAGCTATGAATAGAATTTTCGATAGGCGACGAAGAACATCGAGAGTCCCCCGAAAGTCTAGTAAACTAAAAATTCACTTGCAATTAGCGGCTTTGCACGATTATTGACAAACAATCTGAGAACTATTGGAAAACTATAGGAAACCGGTAGAAACCCCGTTGAGGAATTATCGACAGTGAACAGTCGAAAAGCTAGCCACAAAATACTATTAAAAAACTATCAACAGTGAATTGTCGATAGGCTTCTTGATATGCTGTCAAAGATTGTGCCGCTGTTTTTATATTGCTCTCTGGGAGTTTGCACACTGCTTAAGTAGGCAGGATTTAATCAGAAAAATGTCAATTTCTTTTGTGTCGCCCCTCATAAGTAAACCGTACATTGCAGAAATCAGATACTCTGCCTGAATATGACGCTAGCAGTGGTGACTGAACGCAAATGTCTTGAGGACATAATTTGACACATGAAAAGGTAGGTATGGCATTTATTTCGGCCTCACAGATTGCAACAAAAAAGGGAAACAATATTGCCTTTCAAGCTAGAAAGGTTTTTCCACTGAAATAAATGTCACTTATATGCAAACCACATCAATTCTTGGCTCACAAAAACTGTTTTTTTTTTTTTTTTTACTGAGTTAACATTATGCTTTTTAAACTTCTTGCATTTGAAGAATGCAAAGAGCATCGGTAACTAACCACGATGGTTTGGAAAGACTTGCCATATGGTACAATAGAATTTTAAGTGTCTAAAACAAAATTTGTGTTAATTTATTGACTCAAAATATTTAATGTTACATTAGACGAGGGATTGCATTTCATACCAATAGGGGCAAAATTAGAGAATGTTATACAAACGTGCCAAAACAGAACAAAACAAAAGTGAGCACATATGACGGCAAACAAGCCTAACTGTGTCACCACCTAATTCCTGATTTTCGGTACATGGCCATTGATATGTATCAAACGAAGACATAAACAGTAGTCCCTCGTTATAACAAAGCCACTGGGATGGGGAAAACATTTGATATAAGTGACAATTCGGTAAAAGCGAGTAAAAAAAGAACAGCTACGGCAACGTTGAAGGTCGGAGGGGACACTGCGGAACACACCGACTGTATATTTAAGGGGGGACACTACCGAAAAGAGTGAATTCTTGAACCACTTGTCCGATTTAAATGACGTTTAAAGGACTTGTTTCTGTTGATGTTGAAAACACCTGTGCCAAATTTTGTTAACCTGGGTGAAGTACAAAAAAATTGCAAATGGTCAAAGATGAAAGTGAGCGTGTTCTGCGTAGGAAAACTATCGTTTTGAAATTACTCATAAATTTGTTGTTTCCATGTGTTATATTGCTCTAGGACAGTTCAGAGCAGGTAACTATGCAGTGTAGACTAATGAAACTTTCTGAGAATACTCTCTAGATATTGGTGGATGTAAATACGACATATTTCAAAATCAACATTTTTTGCAGAAATTGTTTTTTCTGGGTTGTCCCCCTTAATCGAACAAACCTCGGTTATGAACATACACGCGGCAGCTTTACTGAGGAGTAAAAAATAATTAAGTGGAGTTTTGCCGATTATTTTATCTGGCATCAGTTCTCCTCGAACTGCTTCAGGCATTGCAAGAGCGCTGTCACCGCCACTGCACTCCACTTCGCTCGAAAGCGGCCGTAGTTTGATGTTTCCTGAGGTGCACCTTTGACGCTGCTTCGTGTTTACCAGGCCACACACAATGTACAAGATTGCAGCAACAACAAAAATGTCTGCATCGACGAGCGAAAACGAATGGAATTTGCCCTCGGTGACTCGACCAACGTGTTAGCACACACTCCTGTAGAGATCGCCGCAGCTCTGGGAATCGTGCATTAACTCAGCAAGCATGTGCGTGCGCGCTCGCTAAGCGGTTGGCGATTTTTGTCTTCGTGACGGGTGGACTTTCTCTTGCATGAGAAACTCCTCTCGAGCCCGTCTATACTGTTTCACCTTATGATGTACCGCAGGAAAGGCTAGCAGTGCGAGCTCCTTGCTCTGGGGCACATCTCGGCGGCACAAGCTCTCGTGACTTAAGAGCAGCTGCCAACGCTATGAGCTCGCGCTTCTAGCCTTCGCTGCGGTACAACATAAGGTGAAACGAAGTATAGTACGTCTTGCTTGTTCTGCAGGGTGGTCCACAGTGTCGAGCAGTTGATTCCGCAACGTCGAATTTCTTAAAGATTTCGGACTTGGGCTGGCCACTTTTTTTAACCTCACAGGTCGAAGCGACTTTCAGTTAACACTACCATATGATGCGCGTTTATGCGCGTCGCGGGCTCCAGAAGGAATGATCTCCTCCGGGCTCCTTCGCTCTCTCGACCCGATTCCAATGAGAGCTGGGGCACGTATCTGCAAGAAGGGTCGGGAGGGAGCAGCGTCGAAACGTGGACGCTGCTCCCTGGATGCATTGATGCATCGGCATCGGAAGTGGTGCTTTGGCCTCTGGTTTGTAGTTTGTCTTAGTGGCGGAGGGGAGGGAATGCAAGGATCTCCGAGCCCCTCTGTGCAGGCTTGCATGCTTTCGGCCCTCTCGCCCATTGTAATGAGCGTTCTCGGCCACCGGTAGACTTTAAGTAATACGGTTCAAAATGCGTTATGCATTTTGGTCGGGACCACGTTAACACTGAAGATTCCAAAAAGGCGATTTTGCTATAACGGGGAACCACTGTAACTACCAGCAGAGAGTGCACTGGACAGCTGGATAATAAGCACAATGTGAGTGTCAAACAATCTAATAAAATAAAACTTATTTTATAGCCAGAGCTGTCTGTGTCTCAGTGGAATTCCTGAAACTGTCATAAATCTCTATAGGTTTTGGAAACCCAAGTAGCAACAAGCTGAACGAAAGCTTGGAAAACGATGACTTTCAAAGATCACACTGGACCCTCAATAGGTTCTGTCTGACAGTTCATTATAGTATGTGCAAGCGATATCCAGCGAAGAAAAAGAATGCTCGGAGGAAATGTTCGTATATCTAACGCTAAGGACCCATAAATACTTAAAGTATAATTTCAAATATGCAGCAGTACAATTCAAATGTTAACCACAATAGTTCAAAATTACATCCAAATGTTAGCCGCTATAGTTTAAAAATTATGAACTCAAATTCAGCCCTCGCCCCAGACAACCGAGGCTAACCTCTCTGACCTTTCTTCTTTTCACTTCACTACTAATCGTAATTAACCCCAAAATAAAATAATAATAAAAAAAAAAACAGGAAAGAGAGAGGAAAGACAAGGTCTCCGAATATTACATTACGACTTGACGGGAAACTATCCATCGGTTCCTTTGAGTCCACGCTTCACACTTTTGTGACTATTGCCAATAGTTTTCAATAGACGTCGTGATCAAAGCTCGATAAATATATGCCCATATATGTCAGTCGCCGTCCCCTTATTGTGTTTTACTTCTATTTTCTTAATGCCCGATAGTTTTCTATCGATGGTCAATCGAAAGCCACCAGTCAATAGTCGACTATCGATTGTCGGCTATTAATAGTTGACTATCCATAGTTTTTTTTCACACTATTGATAGTTTCGAAAAAGTATCAATAGTGTCGATAGTCAATTTATTGAGTCTCGCATCACTAGCGCCTCCGCCTCATCACCCGAGGCATGGGCCTGCACCCTTCAATGTGTCCGTCAATTGCGGAGCACTTCCCCGCAGCGTGCACATCTTGTACGTGAACGGATGCTATGTTTTTCAGTCGCTTCCGGTCCTTTCCGGACACCTCCTAGCATCCAGCGTTGTGGGAAAATTTGTGGCCGGGAGGCTTACGCACGTCTTAATTAAAGCGGCTAGAAGTGGCACGTCCGTCCACACAAAAGGTGAGCATGCGTGCTGCGCTCCGTGTGGACTTTAGATGTTGTTCCCTCCAAACGGTGCTATATTAGCATCCAAAGTCCCCCTTTCCCTGTGGGAGCAGACGGACGACCCGCCTTCAGTCGCACCCTGCTGTACTCACCATGTTGGCTCGCTCATGCTCCAACAGCTTCAAGCGGTGCCTCTTGCCCTTGTAGTGCTGGAAGGCAAACAGGCGCATCCTTCATGCACAGGAATCTCTCGTCCGCTCATTTGGCCAGAACCGCGATAGTAACTGCGCGCATCACAAACTTCCCGGCACGCTGCGTAGCCACCCGACAGATGGCTGGAAAGGATACGCAGTTTAAGTGGAGGACAAGCAATATTTTACGTCCTTCCATCATTTTCTGCAAAAATATTTTAACAATCGTGGATGTGTGCTGCAGCAAACTGGAGTGAAACAAGGGCCTTGCTGCGGATTGCGGACGAGCTGGCCTTCTGCACGGCAGCTCCTTGCCTATGAAAACACGCTCGTGAGCCCTTACCCATGCCGGTGAACGACCCGGCTTCCTCCCTCTTCAGAGATGCTCCATTTGCGTCCGCTCACATTATCAGCTTGTATCGCCTCTCGCTGCTCCCACAGCTCTCAGTTACACATTTAAAAAAGTGGGATTTGGCCAATACAAGATCTTGACATTCCACTTGTGGCAGTTTTTTTTTTTCTCGCGAGTTTTTTAGTATAAAACAACTGCGGGAGAGCAAGGTGGGGTACTTAGATTTTTTTCCCCATTTGAGACGCGACCAACCATTTTCTTTTACTTAGTTTTCATTCAGCAAAATTAGCATTGTACCACACATCCTTTTGTCCGGCGATGTGGGAGCCAAATGAAGAATGCGCAGTCAAATGCGACTAAGCGTTCAGGTGTCTGCAGTCGTTCAGAAAAATAACTTTACGGGAGACTCAAAAATTTGCCTAAAATAGAGCCAGTGTGAGTTTGCTTACTACTCCACACCTCCTTCCCTACCACGACAGAAGTATGAAACTTCCATCCAAGTAGCTTAGCGTTCCATGCTCTCGGCATTTTTACATGAATGTAGCTCAGACTCCTTCCTGCACATCCGCAATTCTGCGACGCACGAGGGGAACCGAACCACCCCTGCCTTCTCATTGGTCAGGCTTCTTAGGCAGGAGAGGAGACAAACGGGCCTTGCCGATAAAACGCTTGACCTACGTGCGAGTAAATTCGGAAGCCCGGCACCGATGAAGAAAAAACCGGTGATGGAAGCGGCATTTGACTTTTTTTAGCAGGTTCTGCAGCAGGCAAAATATTGGTTGGGAGCAGCCACTGATGCTTTTGGAGCAGGTGCCTACATCTGTTATCATATAACTTAAAAAAAAAAAAAAATTATTGCATCGCTAAATAATTTTATTTATGATAATGATTTAAGGTTCCTCTTTGATATTGGAGCATATATTTTTTAACTTATTGTAATACGAATAGAGAGGGTGCAAAAGGAACACAGAGCCTTTTTTTTTTTTAAAACAAGGCTCTGGTCAGAATAGGTTCCATTTAGAATGGGTATTAAAAAATGGTTGAAAAATGAATCGTAGCACAAGCTTATTAATTGGAAAATATATCGATGTCTGTTGACTTAAGACTTAGTCGATTAACGTTGGTGAATTAATAATATGCCGCATTCCACCAAAAGTTTTGTTTAATTTGCCCGGCTAGGTTATGCCAGGAAATGTATTCTCAATGTGAAAAACAAACAAATAATGTGATACTCATGCCACAAATGGCAATGTCAACAAAACTATGGATCTATAGCGACATATTTCAAGCGCGTTCAGATTAAGTTTCCCTTTTAGAGCGCAGCTCTTAGCGCCCGTTTCCGGCTTGAGCGGCGGCGTAATTGCGCGGTGAATGGGTAAATTTCCCCGCTAAATTTAGTGGAAATTTTTCCCCGCTAAATCTAGCGGAAATTTTTTCTTGCTAAATCTAGCGGAAAACTTTCCCCGCTACATCTAGCGGAAAATTTTCCCCGCTAAATCTAGCGGAAAATTTTCCCCGCTAAATCTAGCGGAATTTTCCCGCTAAATTTAGCGGAAAAATTTCCCCGCTAAATCTAGCGGAAAATTTTCCCCGCTAAATGTGGCGGAAAATTTTCCCCACTAGATCTAGCGGAAAATTTTCCCCGCTAAATCTAGCTGAAAATTTTCCCCGCTAAATGCAGCGGAAAATTTTCCCCGCTAAATGTAGCGGAAAATTTTCCCCGCTAAATGTGGCGGAAAATTTTCCCCGCTAAATCTAGCGGAAAAATTTCCCCGCTAAATCTAGCGGAAAATTTTTCCCGCTAAATTTAGCGGATAATTTTCTCCACCCTACCCCCTCGAGGCCCCGTGACCCCCCCCCTTCCCTGTGCCTTCCCCTCCTCCTCAAGAGCTGCGCTCTAATTCGGCGTTACGGGGAGTTTTTCCCTTGGGGCTCTGTTTATGGGAAACTGCCCACGATTGGGCAACAGATTGCAGCGTGCGAGCCATACTCCTCTCGCCTTTTCCGATCATGCGGACGGGGGAGTACGAAGGCGGGGAGGAGAGCTGTGCAGCGGGCATACCACTCGTCCAGCTGACGGAGGGCTCACGAAACGACTTCCATTTTGGCCTCGCCGTGAGGTTGGCTTCCAAATAGAAGTCGCATCCGAGTCGTTGCTCGCAAGCGGACAAAATTGCACCACGCTTGAAATGCGTGCCACAACAAACATAGCTTCATTTTTTTTTTAACTGGGAAAGTGCATTTGGTGATGCAATTTCTCTCAACTATTTTCGCCTCACCAGCGTTCCATCAATAAAATCTAATTTTAAACCTTCTAAACCGCATTTTTGATAAAAAAAAATAAAAAAATTTGTGTATCTTTTTTTAAATAAAATTTTCCGTAGCTTGTTATTGTGATGCAAGCTTCTTTCACAGCCTTTGTACCTTTCATCCCACATTGATCATGAGTATAAAGCTGCCATTCCCTTTTGCAGCACAATTATGTTTTTTTATTCCTTCCCACCCAAGACTAGAGCGGAAACGCCTTCCCCTTTCATCGCCTCCATTGAAGACGTCTAATCCTTCAAAACCGCTATAAATGCACACCTTTCTAATGCTGCATTTCAATCATTTTTTAATGTGAAGGCATTAACTGTCCCACGAAACGAACCGACGTCATTAGCTTTGAAACCACGCCAAACGTTGGCCAAATGGCACCTAGCATCCACTTTCCCAAGTGAAGCCGATTTCTGATGGATAGGCTCCCATTGGCTGGCACGCGTCATCGAGGAACGAGGCTCCCATTGGCTGCCGTGTGGCGTAGTTCCAAAAAAGCCACCAGAGGAGCCTTCTCCAAGGCGGCTCAGTGCACGCAGGGGCAGCAGTGCCAGCAGAGCCCGTCCGGACAGACTCCAGAGAGGCCAGATGACCCAGCGCGGAACAACCACTTCAAGAAAGCACGCGCTCGGCCGGCGGCCAGCAAAACGTGGCTGCCCACGCCACTACACCGCAGACGAACTAAGGGAGCAGAAGAACAACATTAATGCTTTCGCATTCACAACTCATAAGAAGTGCTTACCGCAAAATCTCGAGAGAAAGCCCACCTAACATCAAGAGAAAATCAGCTGAGAATAAGAGTGGGCTAACTTTCAGTGTACAATCAAGAAAAGTTTAAAAAGCAATTGCTATTTAATTAGGTCGTGCCTTTTCCAAGCTCGTTGTGGAGGCGGGGGGCAACGAAGCAAAGATGACAGTACTTCCAAGTCAGCAAAGTTTGCTTTTATCCCACCATAGCGAACTAGCCACATTTACGCCGAGACCATCATTGATCCCAACACTACTATTACTAAGAGTGGGCTAGCTTTCAGTGTTTAAAAAAATATAGCAAATCAAGCCAAAACTAGGGGTAGGCTATCTTTCGGGGGTGGGGCATCTCTCGGGATTTTACGGTAGGTGTCCTCGGACTTTTCTTACATCATACGGCGAAACAACCCTTAAACGTAACCCGAGCTACACCACCCATGTGCGCACTCGTTCGTTCTCCGGTTCCTGGGATGTGCATTGGCTTAAGCCCAACACAGACACAACAATTGAGAAAACGTATGGGCACTCATCCGGCGCTTCTTATTTTAAAACGGCGTATAATGGGGGTACAACGGTTTCGGGGAGTGTTCGAAACTTTGTTTCACGACAAGTTCACGCGAAGAAAGAAGTTCCAAGAGCTTGACGGACACTTTTATTTTTTATTGTGTTTGGGTACTGCATTTTTGCTTATGCATTTTTTAACACACCCATTGTAACGCACCCCAAACCATAAAGTCTAATAAAAAAATAAAAAAAACTGTCCTTACGAGCACTTTAACATTTCCTTGACTGTGGGAAGAGTTTTTTTCCTGAGGAAACTATCAGTAGGTTTATACTAGAATGCCATAGATAGAAATGAAGCTAAATCAATGCGCTTTTGAATGAGGCAAATATCAAAGCCGAGACAACATTTCTAGAAACAAATATTATGTAGCCTTGCGCAAGTTTTGTTTTAAATTGGGCCAAATTGGGTAAAGATATGCCTGCCGCAATATCCTGAGAGATAGCCCGCCTAAAATCGAAAGCAAATCGGGTGAAAACAAGCAGTGGGCTAACTTTTGCTGAGTGATGAAAAAGAAAAAAAAAGATAGTTTTAGATTTTGCAATCTACAAAATTTGCGATCTCAGGGAGGGGCAATCAACCAATAACGACTGTCCTTCCCAATCAGCAATGTTCGCTTATCTCCTGCCGTGGCTAAGTAACAGCATACCTGCCGAGGTCACCATTGGCCATGGCCCTGCAATTACTAGAAGGGGGCTATCTTTCGATGTTCTTGAAAAAAATAGCAAATGAGGCCATAAACAGGGCGTGGGTTATCTTTTGGGGGTGGGCTATCTCTCGAGATATTACGGTATATATCTAATAAAAAGCACCATAAAAATATTTTAAGTATACAAAATACTCTTTATATTGATTACAAAAAGCTCGGCAAAAAATAGAGTTCTAGCTAAGAAAGGTTTTGAGCTATCAAAAATTGAGTCAACCCTCATGACTGAGGTGCCATTGGGCAAAGTAGTTCCTCACTGTGATGAAGCACAGGTTGGTTTTGCTGATAGCCAAAATCAGACCTGAAATATGGTTTGGCTTCATCATCAGATCCACTGCTGCTATCCCGAGTCCAAAAAACGTTCAGCCTTTCCACTCTCGTGAAGAAGGAAGACCAGCAGAGCTGTACTCAATACACTGTGTGCTTCTTCTTCGTCGTCGTCTGTTTTTCGTGCTATTTCCTACCATGAATTCCCACCAACGTGCCGAACTATCCATTCTTCTATGATAGCTGGAAAGGTTGGCGCCATCTACGAGCGACGGCAGAAACCATACTGGTTGTGTGCTTGCCTATTCGCGTCTCCAGCTCGTCGCTCGCCCTCCAGCAGCGGAAACGGGAAGCGCTCTAGTGAGGGTCCCCCGATTCTCCTGCTCAGCGGGCACGGCGGAACTGCTCGCGATCATGGCTCGCTAAATATCGTTTCCGAATGCAAACAACACTCTTTACTGTCCCAACCTGGTGCTGCAGCCGGTATGGGATTGTACCTTATTAGAGAGTTTGAGTATTGCGTACTGAAGCCAATGCAAGCGCTGTCCGTTTGCATTAGGATGGCATGCTCCACGTTGCGCGTGCGCACTGTTGCCATGCTCCTATCCAAAACTGCAATTTTAGGCTCCGCGCGCGCGCAGTGTGGAACATGCAAAGCTAACGCGAACACACAGCGCTTGAATTAGCTCGTATACACAATACTAAAACTCACTACTGTTCCACCGTTTTCCAACACCAACGAAACGTGCTGCAGTGAGCAGACCCGCAAGCCGGTAGGCGTTCCTTTGAACTGGAAAGGCTGAGGAGAGCAAAACGACGGCGAGCAAATACGAAAGGAAATGATTGTTAAAAAAAGTGTAATAATTAGAAAAATAACTCCGTTTTTCTTTTTTCTGGGGGGGGGGGGGGGATTTGGTCTGGAAGGATATTGTGGCGACTTTGGAAGTTTTGCTGATAGTCAAAAGTCGCTACTTTGATAGCATCCTCAATTACTCTAATTTCACATGATTTCTCACATTAGCTAGGGTGTTGTCATTGATTTTAGACTTTATTTATTTTATAACTAGGTAATTAAAAATGCTGCAATGGCCACCAGTGATGATAATTAGCACACTTTAGATGTCATACTTGTTCGCGCGTTTGAAATTAGATCATAAACAACTTATTACTTTAGAGCTTGAAGATTGAGTATTAAAATATCTTAATATTTATATTATTATTAATACAAATCGCGGCAATGTATGCCCCCAATTAACGCTACGTTCACGAAAATATGCCATTTAACCGTAATCGTCTTTTCTGAAAAGAGTCATTTTGTTTTCCTTTTAGCACATGAAGACCTCTGACATCGTTATCAAGATAGACAAACAGTCAAGCACTGGATACAATATAAACTCATATGTGTCACGCGTTGCTTTAAAACACGCACACTTCAGCTGCCTGACTCAAGTTCCATCTTTGAACTTTTCTAGGGAAAACAGCGTTTCCTAATTAATACGTTTTGTGAACATATTGTATAAATTAGATTTATTCTGTTATTCTTGTGCTGGGAAATATATTAAAGCAATTGAATTAATCTTCAAAATACCCAAAAAGCCATTGAAAGGCCAGCAGGTCATTGTTTCATATTACAATTATGTGAGCAAGAAAAGGCAGCAAGAACGCACAAATATCAGCACTGAATTTTTCAACAACTACAGCATTCTATGTTACCCCTAAGGTGTATGAAAGACTTTGTCTTTAAAGAGACGAAGGTTTCCGCGAACTTCTTTAACTAAATAATTACAGTGTGAGACACATTTTGAGTTATGAAAGAATCTGAAATTAAGACTGATACCAAGAAATTAAATCCAAAATAAAGGTTAGTTTCGGTTTTGCTCCGGAATTAAAACCTACCTCCTGGCCTAAATATTACGCTAAATACCGTTATTGTTTTCAGGATAAAGGGGTGACCTGCGCTCATAACACCCTAGCATTCCAGAAATAATTTGTGTCGCTCAGTGAAGCCAGCAAACTAGACAGGCTCAGTAGCGGCACGCATCTCCGACCCTCACTAAACCCGCCATTTTGGAAAGCGAGTGGCGCCACCTATAGTGAATTGGAGTCGCGAATATGTGGCGGTAGCTGTCCAGGTAGGTTTGTGTCGACATACACGGACACCATCCTGGGGAACCTAGCCCTTAACAGCTCCGCTGCCAAAATCGACGGAAGATTTGCGAGAATCGCCACCCTTGGGAGCATGTGCTGGGTCCGCCCGTGGCTATCAGCAACCGACAACGTAGTTTCACTCCTCAACTTTAAAATTGCCACAACTCAGGAAAAAAAAAAAAGTCCAAGTACACCTAAGGATTTCTTACAAGTTGTGAATGCGACAGCATGAATGTCGTTCTTCCACTCTCCTAGTTCGTCTGCGGACGTAAACGGCCACGTTTGGCTACTGCCAAGGTTGTGGTCGACGGCGGAGCGCACTCTCTCGTGAAGTGGCTGCGCCGCGCTGAGCTCGGCCGTGCAGCCTCTCCAGAGTCTGCCCAGGCGGGATCTGCTGACTCTGCGGCCAGCAGCTTCGTCTAACAGGCGGCCGGGCCGCTGCGCCGCCATGGAGAGGGCTTCTCTGTGGGGTGGCGCTCCTTGGAACTACACCACGCGGCAGCCAATGGGAGCCGAGTTAAGTTCCTTGAAACCATAACGCGTGCCAGCCGATGGGAGCATTTCTTCGCTGCTACAAATGACAGGGGAGTTTAGGTATTGTTTGGCGCAGCTTCAAAAGCTGATAACGCCGGTTCGCTCCATGGGACAGTTAATGCTTTCGCATTAAAACAGGTACCGTATTTTCAATTGTCTAAGTCACTAGTTTGTTTGTTTGTTTTTTTTCAAACATTTTTATTGGTGCATCTTACACAAATCTGCGACTTATACACATTTTTTTTATTCACGGTGCAATGGCATTTTTTTATGCACTGCGTGCCATCTTTCGCAGAGCACCGTAACTACGTAGCCATAGGTGGTGTTGCCTTTCCAGGAGGCACTGCCGTTGCCACCTAAACTTTTCCTAACTGGAAGCAAGAAATTTTCTGACTTCTCCGAAGCGGCTCAATGTGGATAGGCAAGTCAGTGAGGATGAAGCTTTTACAGCATGTTACTGACGTTGCCTGATTCAGCCACGATTCTGTATTGTTTTGATTTAGTCCAGTAACACTAAAAGGTAAGTGGGCTGGTATACACGCATTGCAGAATATTTTCTCACGTCTTCCTTAGTTTCCGTTTGATGAGCAGTTTTCTTGTGCCATGCTCCAGCCATGTTGCTACATGTAAAGGGAAAGATTGTGGCTAGCCAATCTTTAGACGTACCGGAAGAATTATGTCAAGATTTATCTATCTACCTGCGCATCAATGCTTGCATGTCTCTGGCACTTGGCCTAGGCTAGGCCTAGGGGTCCAAAGCTTGGTTCACAAGTGTCTGGCACGTAAACTTTCGTTCACTCGGCATGTGTTCACTCGAAAAGCAGACTACCTTCTCATTTTGCGCGCTTTACGTTCTTTTGCTGCGAAACGCTCGATTGCACCCGCCAGACAGCACCATACTATGGGCATTTCTAGCGAGTCGAAATGCGCGTCAAACGGTACGTGTGATCTACCAGATTTTGCGGAACTCCATTTTGGGATACCAATGCACGTAAATGAAAAAGATCATCGCGTGAACCGTGCAAAGTGGTGCAACTTATACACCAACTTTTCTATGAAAACAGCTCAATCTACGGATGTGTGACTTACACAAGGGCGCCACCTATAGCCCGGAAAATACGGTACATAGAAAGCAGAACTGCAGCCTCCAAACTAACTAGAGGAGAGCGGGAGATTCAAAATGGGCCTCCATGCTCATCAATTACCGGTAATCGACAACGCTAAGGGTGTGATCAGGAAAGAGCTTTTCTCCTGCAGTGCAGCACCGATCTACATGAAACAGCGAGGATGATCCACCCACCTCTTGTAGGTGGTGTTCACGTGGCACCACAACCTGACACAGCTCGCAGTGGAAAATGAAGCTCCGGCTTTGGGAAGCTGCATCCACGGTGCCCGTCGGCGGTTGGAGGGCACACGTGCCCGGAGAGAGAGAGGAAAGTTGAGCCACACTTCCAATTTGAACTTCTTCAGAAAGGCAAGAAGCACACCACTTTGCCATATACGCTACCGATTTGTGCAAAAGCTTAAAATCTGGCATTTTCAAATATTTTCTTTTCTACGCAAATACACAGTTTCCAAGGGACAAATTTCGAGGACGTCAAAGAATCATTTTTGATCGTTTTCAAACAAGTTAGTATAAACTCAGTGCAGAGGTGGGGGCCATCGGCAATCGGCTGAATTAGAAAGTGCGACCCCCGAGGTTTTGGTGCAACGCAAGGAAGTTTGGACGACAATGTCTTGCTCGATCATGCAACGTTTTAACATTCCTGGAGGAAGTAAAACCATTTCTCGGATGAAGGTTTGGGTAACCGGCAACAATGATTTCGCGCATCGAGATGACCCCAGCGTCTCTCGAGCTCGTCGACGAGCGGCTCCGAGACCGAGTGATCCCAGTCAAGGCGAGAAGTGGGGGAGAGCTTGCCTTTGGCGTCCTGTTCTTGCGTTCCGGACCTCTGGGCCTGCTCCCTCTCCCTGCTCTCCCTGCCCTGAAAGGGGAGAGGCCACCCGCTCACCCCGAGGGCAAGCAACGCCACGCACGCTCCAGGGAGAACAGGGTCGCTTCTGGTGAGGCGGATCTGCCCCGCCGCAAGCCCGGTGCTCGCGACTCTCGCTGGCGCGTCTGCGTTGGAGCCGTCCCTGAAGTGGCAACGCGCCAATTTGGAAAAGCCGGAGCGCCGCGCCGTCGGGCGGGGCGATCTTTAAGGTCACTCTTCGGTGTTCCAACAAAAAGTTAAGAGCAAATGTTTGTGTCGCCTTCGTCGCGGCGTCCCGTCTGCCATCCGTCCAAGCTTGCACGAACCGTCAAGCCGTAGAGCAACCCGCGGGGGTCGCCGCTGGGACGGTGGCACGCGCGCTTCCGCGACGTTTTTGGGCAGAAATTAGAGGACGCGCTAGACGCCGGCCAGAGACGCGTTCCGACGCCCCACCGTAAGCGAGCAAACACGTGGCGAGCCTTGGGCCTGCCCCATTGCAGCAAATCGGTCAGCGATGACCCTCCGAGTGTGGCGCCTGCTCGCGACTCAGCACGAGTTGATTCGCCGAATGCGAAAGAGCCTCTTTGTTAAAGGTACCTATATGCCGACAGTGCAAACCGTGCCGACCCTACATTAGCAGCGGCAGCGACTGATCGGGACTGCGCCGTGGCAACGACGAGGATGACTCAAGATGGGGACCGACTTTGCTGCAGTTTGATACGGATTGTTTCTGGGGGCCGGCAGTGTCGAGAATGGTAGGTCGATATCCGCGTCACTTAAAGATATAAACAGATACGTTGATGCGTAGTTTCTATCTAAACAGTGCAAGAGTTGCATTTCTACTTTTAGCGACAACGACGACAAAACATGTCGCATCACTATCACCATCTCAATGGTCACTATTGTTAACTCTCATTCAGTCAAAAACTGCCCGCAAAATTCTCGCTAAGCGAGCTACCATTTTTCGAGGCAATCATGATTTTTTGCAAGGTATGGATACAAACAATTCCGGATATAGCCGACATATTTCCAACTCCCGCTGACTCCACTATAAGCGGGTTAAATTGTAGGAAGTTCTTGAAATCAAAGTATTTTGCGCATTCCGTGAGCTTCAATTGTCGAGTTGCACGCATAATGGACGACACTCGTCACGAGGTTACTGAAGCAGTGAAAGCCTCCATTGCAGGTTTGTGCTTCTGTTTTTGCTCCTTGTGTCACCGATCAATATCATTCTTGGTGAAACAGCCTTTTTTACCGGAACTCCACGCATCGCACTTTCTTCAAAAATATTTGAGAATCTAGTTACTGCTCAGTAGTCTAAACTCATCTCATTTCATTTATAAACCCCTCCATCATTGAAAAAAAAACAATTGACTCACGCCAGGTTTTCTGGGTTCCTGCTTTGGTTGCTTGTAGGGTGCACCTGATGACAAGAAACCACATTCTCAGTATTCCAGTTTAAGAACCAACAATGCTCTAGTAAACCAACGCACCATAAGGCAATTCCACGATGGAGTCGTCCACCCACGGTTCAGCATTCTTGCGCTTCTGGGCAGCAGACAGGTTCTGTAGCGTACGCAACAAAAAGCAAGGTCAACCAAGGTCACGATGCATCTGGGCTCGGCCCAGACAAACCACACGTCTGTTGAGACTGCCAAGACAAAATACGATGTGGTTAACAATTGGCCCAGTACTATGTGCTTTAACTGGGGAGCAAAGGTTCATCACCCGAATGCTACGCGCCAACTTAATTAACTCTCAGATTCAAAGTGTGCCCCCTCTTGCTGACCGACATCCAGGAGGTTAAACAGGAAGTAGCTAGTTTAGGTGCCTGCTTCGCTTCACTGATGGCACCGTGTTCGCCCCGAACGAAGATGTCACACAATGTTTGACAAGGTACCTACTGCTGACACACCCACACACATGCACGAGGATGCAGTCTCGGACGAATCTTCCGTGCAGGAGATCACTTCCAGCCAGCCGTCCAGCAAGCAGTCCTGGAGACGTCCGGCCAGATTCCACGAACCAGAAAGGGTCGTCTACAGAACCCGCAAAGGCCGGACAGCCATTCAGAGTCCAGATGCTTAAGCCAGGTCCAAAGGTAGCAGGTGTCCGTGCTGACTTGCCTTCCATTGACGAGACAGTCCACGTCAACGGTCCAGGATGGCTTCCGAGGAAGGCTTCCCAGGCTCTGTCGACGTGCTTTGGGTCCAGGTAGTGTACAACTCTGGGTGCCACGGCTCTCCTTGCCATAATCCCTGGCTGCTGAATCTTCGGGAGCTTTCTCCAAAATGCGAAGCTTGGAGTCCAGTGTACCTTGGCTCTGGCCAACCAACAGCGGGCCAGAAGAACGGCCAGCCAGCAACTTGGTCTTGTCGCGAGTCAGTCGATTTAGCCCAAAGTTCCAGCGAAAATGCGTAGACACAGTCCTGTCCACTTTCTCAAAAATGTCCGCATAAAAAACTAAGGGGACACATGGCACAAACAAAGCTGATCTTCTGGTAGCAGTGATGAGCCGAGCAGGTGGCGAAGGATTTCTTCGTACAAGTCCTTACATGAAGGAATGGCATCCATGCAGGATACTTTGCCTCCAATGCACCTTATGCCAAAGAAAGCCTGTTTCCACACATGCAGGAGCCTCAATTCTCGGAAGAATAGATTGTATGTACAGGGGATACGCAACGTCCGTGAGGATAGAACGATGCGTAAGGCATAGATTCTCAAACCAGGTTTGTAGACACCAGGGGGTTCCCCAGAATACCCTCAGGGGTTCCTCTTAACTCTCCTTAGCCCACTCCCCAAAAAAAGTGTACTTCCAGTTTAAGCACTGCTTTAGAAAATCTGAGCCGTCTATCGATGCATAAATATGTGCCAAATACTCCGTAGTATGTGCACCACTCCTAACAACTCTGTGGGATTTCTTACTACTTCTTCGCATCAATACCGCATTATCGAGAAACAGGCTTTGCATGAGGTGTGGAAGTGTGGGAACCCCTGCATTAAGGTATTCCAGGACAGAACCCCAGAGTGCAATGGGCTTCTTTTTCGTGCACAAATAGAATAAAACAAAAGTAAGACAAAAACGAAACGCAAGGATGAGAGGGAGAGTAAAAATGTCACCGCTGTCCCAAACTAAGTAAAGACAAAAACAAAACCAGCCCAATTTCTTTTCTTTTTTTTCTGGCACGCCCCGGTGCTAGGACGACACGGAAATATGCGTGTGACTGTTACCTTCCCTTCTCTCCGGGGGTCTTCTGCAATTGTCTGGATTCCGCCAGGATGCTCTGCACCTTGGCTAGAGTGCAACGAGAGAAGAGAGCACGGCGCCTGTGAGTCCGGGAGTCCTCCGGCGTCCCGGCGTCCGCGAAGCCCCGGCAGCGGCGGGCCTCCAGCCGGGACGGTCTGCCGGGCCCCGAGCGGTGTCCCAGTGCGGCCTCCACAGTGCGCGCCGCCGTCTCCGAGGTTACCCCGCCGGGGGTAACGTCGGCGACCTACGTGAACCTATGAAGGGCCGGCCCCGTGGCCTGCTGCAGACGCACCCCGATGCAGCTGTCGCTCGTGCCGGTCTCGGCCCGAGCGGACGGGACGAGCCAATAGCCGGTCCAGGGCGTCCTCGTGCGGACTCCCGAGCAAGTCGGATTGCTCCGGGGTTTCGGACCGGCTTCCTTCGGGAGGGGCCCTGCTCCGCACGGCTTGAGCCTCGCTCCGTCAGTCGGAAGACGGAGACTCGTGCGAAACGTGGCAAGTGCACCGCTTCTCGAGTTGCCGCGACGGTCGAGGCTAGGGCGTCAATGAGCAAGGCCCCGAAGGTGACGTCCGTCGTCGCGGGGTTTTTGACGCGGATTCTGAGCCCCCCGGCGTCGGCTTCAGGTAAACCGGATGCCGCGCTAATACCGTCCTCCGGAACGGTATTATCGTGGAGACAGACTGCAACGCTACATCGAGCCGTCCGCTCGTTAGTTGCAGAGGCACGCGGGTCATGCTCCGGATCCCAGTGCCCCTCTCTAGGAGGAGACGGCACTAGGGGTGGGTCTTCAGCACGCTCTTGCCGAGTCTGTGACGCTGTTGCGAGTACGACTTTTGGTACAACGAGAGATGACCAGGGTAACCAAAGAACAAGGGAAATGACTCTGTCATCTACACGTACCTTAGCTGCTTGTCGGTCTGAAAAAATGGTAATTAGTGGGCTGCACTGTATTAACGTGACCTTTAACAACATAGATATAAAGTCCGATACTGTAAGGTACGTCGGGCCTCAAAGGCTGCTACCGTGAATGGCTGGTGAGAAACATTAAATAAATTAAGGCTCCTGGTACATATTGGACAACTCATCCGCACAAAGACATAGAAACTAGCCTTTGACATCTGCAGCAGCCCTCTGTCCACAACTACTTACGGCGTTGCCAGGCTAATTCAGCACGTTGCCAGAAAAAAAGAACTCTAGAAACTTGGTGCCGAAAGTAGCGCACATACTGTGACATTTATGTTACGTCGTGCTTGTCCCTAGAAAGGGGTAACCTTGAAAGCTCTGCTACTTTTCATAAGGCCCAGCCTCCAGACCTTTTTGCTGGTCAAGCGACATCCAAAGATACATTTTGTAAATGTGTTTCCAACATCTTGTGCCCGAATGACCAAAAAGCCCCTCGCGCAAACATTTTAGGGCTCATCACATCAATGCACATGACCACAAGTGTTAAACAAGTATCCTCGTCACTCCATACCACTATGGTAAAAGAATAAACACGGATAATAAAACCTAAAGGAACACCTTTGAGGAGGAATAAACTAAACTAAATGGAAAAGAGCCATATCTTAGAGGACATCCGAAGTACAGAAAAGCCTGAAGAGACTTTGGTCCATCTACATTCCCCTCTTTTGCTTATCGACAAGCTCGCTCCTGCCATCTACTGGCAGCGATCCCTAAGCGAGTGCCCGCTGGTGCCTTCTGCTGGATCACTTAATGCTAATCCTCGGCACCGCAAGCAAGAAATTTTGTGAGACAGCGACAAAATTCACTTTGACCCAAAGAAAGCTCGCAGATCCAATCCACCTACGCTTTGCAGGGCCACCTGCCAAAGACCGAACGTGTTACGAAAAATTCGAGCGTCCGCGAAAAGAGCCAACGCCTTGGACGAACAAAGGCCTGCCGCCGTCCGAACGTCCCGAGAGTGTTGAAAGCCAGAGAGGGAACTCACCTTTGGGGAAGTGCTGCCTGAGCACGTACTCCCCATAGGCCGGGTGCACGCCCAGGGCCTTGCTGAGGCAGGCGTGGCGGTCACTGCGCAGGTGGCCCACCAGGTGGTCCCGACAGGGCACCGAAATGTGGCACACCTTGCAGTTGAACTGGCTCAGCTCCTCTGCGGGAGGGAGGACAGCCGCCCTTACACGCCGCCACAGGCTCTCTGGCCTTGGCCGGTACCGAAAAGGCCGAGCCAAAGACCCAAAGTAGGATCTATTGCGCGGGTATCTAGACGAGGCGGGAAGGTGGCTTGCCTCCAAATAACACCTCGCCTCTGCTGCTGCGGAGTGACTGGGTGGGAGTGGCGTGAGCGGTTAACCGGAGACCCCCAACGTGCATTTTACGGTAGCAGTTACGCAAATGCTTGGGGTTTGTATAAAGATTGACGAAAGCTCGAACGGGAGCGTGAAAGTGAGGCACTCACTGTTGAGTCCCATGAAGTACATCCAGCGCAGCCTCTTGACGTGCTTCATGCTGTTGGTGTGGCAGTCGAACAGCTCGGGCTGCTCCAGCTGAGTGCTGCAGAGGGAGCACCCGTATGTGTGCTGCTGCACCTGCACGGACACTTCCGCTCAGTTGCGGCCGAGAGAAACGCTCGCGTCACACATTGCCGACGTCGTAGTGGGTGCCCGAGAGTTAGGGCTCGGTTGGATTCTTAATTACGAGTCTGCTTGTGTGACACACTTCTGCTGCTACTACAAAAAAAAAACACCACAGCTTAGCACTCTTTCTGGTATGGGAGCATCGGGTGACAAATGAGAGAACTGAGCGAAAATATAAAGGCTTTCACATGATTGACAAGATGCACACTGTACAAGAAAATCGTACCGTCCAAAAGGGCAGCAGCCAATCGGAATCTGCTGGAAGACAGCAGGCACCAGAGGAAAGAGTGATTGTATTCTTCATGCGGACTATTCTACACTCGTGTTGTTAATAAAATTTAACACCCTTGGCAGTCAGTTCTTTACTTTGTTCAGCTTTAAGCTGAGACTGCAGGAAAAGCTACAAGCACGAGCTAGGCCGCGCTCCTTGCTTGGAGACATGCTTTTCTAGCACAAGGGCTCGTTCTCCGGAAGAATGTTTCAGACCCGATGACTTGTCCTCTCGTGCTTGTAGCCTCAGTTGCAGTATCAGCTTAAAGGGGTACTCCGGCGATTTCTTCATAGTCCCCGATTTGCTTGAAATATTGCTAAACTCGCCAAACAACATCACCAAAATAGAATCCCAAATATTAGGTCAAAGTAATTTTTTTTCACAAAATTATTTAATTTACAATTTTGGTCCTCACCATGTTTTTCAAACTGAAAGTCTCTACTGGCAACAACGAAAAAGTGACGTCAGTGGAAGTGCAGGGGTTCCCTTTTTGGACTGTAGAATTTGTTCCCAACTGATTCCAAGCAGTTTTATGCTGTCAAATGAATGCTTTGGAAGCTCGCTCCAGTCCCTGCGCTCCAGCACGGAACTAATGATTGGCACAGTCTATTTTTAGACTGCTTGCTCGACTGGCAAGCCTGCCCGCCACTGACGTCACAGCACTGAAAAGTGCGGGTATATTTGAATGTTGGTTTCTGCATCATTTTCATTTGCCGATTTCACAATAACTATTATGAATTTCACGATACTAAATAGCACACCGGAAAGGGTGAAGGACGGGGAGTCAGAAAATATAGTTAGTTGAGGTAGCTCGAACAATCGCTGGAGTACCCCTTTAAAGGTAAGCTGAAACACTTCTTTAAAAAAATGACATAGAGGTTGATTCTAGCATAGTTTCATCCTGTGAATCTGAATATCACGCTTGTTTTCCCCGAAGATGTAACTAAACGCGAGAAAACAGGTGAAACCTCCGACCAGTCGTGACGTCATAAAAGGATCTTCCGGCCGCCAAACGCGTGCAATTGCAAGCTTGCCACGTATATTCCCCACGCTGGTACCGGCTGCGACGCCTTTTTCTGCCCTCTTTTACCTTTTGTGACGTCACGCTCCGGGAAGAAGGGCCTGCGGTGGTATTTGGAAAATGACTTTCTGCAGCCTCCTTGACCCAAATTAAAAAATGACTTCAATATTCGAAATCATGGAGGTCAAATGAAGACGATTTAAGTGTGTTTCCTCAAATACAAAAGCACTTCAGCTTCCTTTAAGGGTGAAACTAGTATAGTTCAGGGGCGGAAGCGGGCTTCAGCCTTTTGTAGCGAATCTGGCAACAGCAAAGTGCCCCTTTGGAGCAGCTCTGACGCAGTAAAAGTTCTGCTTTGGAGCAGCTCAGGAGCTGCAAAAGTAGTGTTTTGCAGCAGTAGAAGTAAATATTGGAGCTGGTCACCAAACTGAGCATGGGGCTATAAGGTCAGACGTCTTTTTCTAAAAACAAAAATTGCTCGACGAAAAAGCATCTCCGTGCTATGTTTCAGAACCATTTCATAAGATGGCCTTTCGTTAAAAATAATCCAGCCCATAGCATCGAAAGCAAACGGTGTATTTACAATTTATGTGAATGGCAGCTATTGAGAACTCTCCTGGTAGTGGGTTGGTTCCTCTTACGAATTTGTAGTGGAAGGCATAGCCAACAAAACAAGCACAGCTTAAGCCTCATGAGAACAAAATGGTGTGCCTATTTAACCCTTTGCCCACTAGTAATAGGTGCCATTCTTTATTATGGACCATAAAGCCCGCCCACGAGCGTGACTCGCATTTCGGTTTCGCCGCTTGTTTTTCGCACTCTCCGGCGGATGGCAAAACCACCCATGTTGCTCCATTTACCTTGGGTTGTTAGCTCGTTTGCTTTGCTGTTTGACAGAGAAAGAACGCTCCATCTAGCTAAGGAAAAAAAGTCGCTTGTAAGCATTCACGCTAAAACGATGTGGCTTTCAGGCGCAGGTCTGCTTTAGCCAACGAAAAAATACACAATCTTCTTTTTGGAGGTGATTAATGCTCGGGCATATGTGACGACGAATCCTTCGGCCTTTCCGATTTTTCGGAATTGGACAATGGGTTATTGGATAGTGACAGGAGTTACGAAAACAATGTGAATTCTGCAAGCATTCTATGAACTTTGGCGTCAGCGTCACTAGTGGGACTCGGACCAGAAGTCCCGATTTAGAGCAAGATATTACACCTGGAAGTCGAGGAAATGTTTTTGTTTTATTTTGATGCAAATTGGCCGTTTAAAATAAAATTTTGTTGCATGTTCCTCGAAGAAAAAAAGTTAGTAGGCAAGGGGTTAACAACCCAAATTGTAAGTTCCCTAAGTCTACTGACAACAAAACCATTTCAAGATGCAATGATATGGTTTGAAACAAAGCCCAATCCTTACTTACTATACTTTTCATTAATAGGAAATACAAATGTTTCAAGTTTCTGTTCAGCACGTGCATCCGCCCATTCCCAAACTTGTGAGATCTGAGAATGTACGCGCAGTACATTTATATGTAAAATTAATGACTGGACAAGCGCCCATCCCCCATTTTTTCACATTTATCTCCAAATTTTAGTGGGCACTTGCCTGGTATTTTATATAAGAGAAATGGAACGCGTTTTAAATCGAAAGACAGGTTGCAGTTTGGTAGTCTTGTGCTACTTCTACATTACGTACAGTTGGACTGCTTTTGATCTGATAGATTGAAAATAGTTAAGATTTGCGTTTATTGCTCAGAACAAAAGTTTGCCCCCCGGGCAGCTCTTGGAAGTTTTGTGCTTTTGCTTGCGGCTCTTAGTCCGGGTCAGCCTGGCCACCCCTGCTATAGATGATTAACTCGTCACTCAAATGTTATTACAAAATTCCTCCTTTCTCTCTTCAGTTGTGGTGCGAAATGGATGATGTGGCGTCAGTGCAAGGCACGTATTAATCCTCGACGTTCGTAACCTATGAGGTGAGTATTCGTTTTTTTCTCCAAGCAAATGCCACGACATGCATTAATTTTTCTCTCCACGCGGTGGCCATTGGAGAAAAAACGAAGAACAGGCGGTATTCACCCCTCCACTCGCAGTCGGAACAAGCGAACACGTGATCCAAAGCCGATTTTGTCGCCAATATCCATTGCAGCCGGGCGCTGGGGTTGGCGAAGGACGGAGCACGTGCCGATTTCCAGACATTTCTATCGTTACGGGACCGAACACTAGCCGTTACCCAAATGCTCATCGAGGCATCGATTGTCACGATTAAAGATCGAGCGCTCATGCGGTACTTGCGTCCTATATACGAGCAGCCATGATATATTGCAATCGCTGGCAGTCCCCACGGTATGTCAGCTTTGTGAACCCCGCGATTACGTCATCGGGTTTTGCGAAGAACAGACCAAACAGAAAATATTTATCCTCCAAACAACACTGCTACGAAGAAGCTTTCTGGTCAGCGGCATCGTGGGTGAGCATACTAAGGTCAAACTAGCGCCAGTAAGCTCGCGTAAAGTGAGAAGTATCGCACTCGTAGTGGCTATGTCGCGATAACGATCGGAACGCAACTCATTCGGCGAGCCACGGTACAGGCACGTGGCACGCAGCTCACGCTCCTTGAGACTCGCTCGGGACAGAACATCAGCTCCCCGAAATGGCTGGCTCCCAATTCAGTGACCAACTCCTCCTTTTTAGATGTTTTTCTCTTCGTCAATAAACGAAGGGCTACCTCGACCACTTTGCCCTCAAAATTGTCGGCCCCTTTAACGAAATTCTCTTTACCACTCGGTAGAAAAGCTCAGCTGGGAACGATCGTTAAGCAGGCCCTGATGCTAATGCCACTGGGACCGACTGTTCCATGTTCAAGTGAATTGCAGCAGATGCTACGAGCCATCGAAGCTAATCCAATGTTGCGCGAGTGTCACGGACCTTCTGGAGCGGTGCAACGATATGCAGAGCGCATAGTCACGCGATACGTTCACGGGGCTGGATTGCCCAGATGGCTCGGTGCCTCAGCGGCGGTCCACTGTAAAATAAAGTATTAATGTATTCCAAAAAAAAAAAAATATAGCTTTTTTTTTTTCTGTTTTAAAAATGAGTTATACATTTCCAAACCCTCTTTAGCTCTAGGTCAAATGTAGCACCAGCAGTCCGATTCGAATGCCAAACATTCGGTACTACCGCAGCTTTATTCGAAAGTTACGAGTGCTTTTTGAAATTTTCGCGAGGGAAAATGGGGCCCTCTCCCGATATACGATTCGTCTCGGAGTATGCGTCGACCACCGTTTTCTCGTCGAAAACCTTCAAAAATCGTGTAACCTTTGACCCTGACAACGGTGAGCTCCGACAAGTTAGCATCTAGTCCAGACTGCCAGCGCCACATTTGGGAGGAGGCTCGGCGTTTGGCGACGCATTTTTTGCATGGAAAAAGCGGTTTGGGGACACACTCTCACCCCAGGCGCAGAATTGTCCAGCGCGGCCTTGGCCTCGGAGTCGGTCGGGGTGCCCTCGCTCGCCTGCAGGAGCCTCTCGATGAAGAGCTTGACTGAGCACTGAATGGTAGCCCGCAAGGACTCCGAGATGCTCTCCGGGGGGTCCAGCGGCACCGAGGGACACAGGTCCCGCAGGTCCGACACCAGGAACGACTCCTCCTCTGGCGCAACTTCTGCCCCGTCGCCCTGGCCTTCTTCCCGGGGCTCCTGCTTTATGAGCGGCGTGGGAGCACCGGCCTCCACACTTTCGTCCACGTCCATCCCCTCCCCCTTTCTTTGACGTCCCGCCCGTCCGTTCCCATCACGTCTGTGCCAGTCTTCTCCTCGACTCTCTTCGTCTTCCTCCACGACTTCGCTTGCGCTCTCCGTCGGCGGCACTTCTTCCTTCACGCGTGCAGAGTCTGTGGTTGCGGCGTCTTCTTCGTCCTCGCCGACCTCGCCGTTGACAATGGCGTCGTCTTCAGCAGCCTCGTCGCCCCCGGTTCCTTCCTCTTCAGCGGCAGCAGCCTCGTCCTCCACCGCAGCTTCGTCGTTTTCGCCTACTTCATTATCGACGGCTGCGTCGTGCCGTTCTCCCGTTTCATCTTCGAGTATTCGCCTCGTCGTCTTCACCTACCTCATCTTCCACATTAGCCTCGTCATCTTCCCCTACTTCGTCTTCGACATTAGACTCATCATCTTCACCTACATCATCAGCTTCGTTGTCTCCACCTACTTCGTCTTCAACGGCTACTTCTTCGTCCCCATCGACTTCATCTTCAACAGCAGCTTCGTCCTCTCTGCCTGCTTCATCCTCAATAGCAGCGTCGTCATCGCCGCCCGCTTCATCTTCAACAGCGGCATCGCCACCAGCTGCATCTTCAACAGCAGCCTCGTTGTCCTCGTCTACCTGAGACTCAACGGCAGCTTCATCGGCCGCAGCGGCGGCCACATCGTCCCGTTCAGCACCCTCGTGGATTTTCTCGCGTTCAGCAGCTGAGTCGTCATTTTCGACAGCCGACTCACCGCCGGTATCTTCGTCCTCTACTTCCGCCGAGGCTTCCAAGTTCTCCTGCCCAGCCGCGGCTTCGCTGGCATCCCCGGCGGTTTTCGCGTCTCCGGTCTCGGGAGCTCTATCCTCGGTTTTTTCCTCTTCCGCGCCAACGGCGGCGTCCGGGCTCTCACCTGCGGCTGCTTCGGGGCCTTCGTCGTCGTCCGTCATGTCCAGCACGAGGGGTTCGAACATGCCGTCTTCCATCTCGTCGTCCGGGTCTTCATCGTCCGACTGAGCCGCCTCGACCACGTCGTCGTCGGCCGTCGGCTCAACGTCGTTTTCTTCGACCGGCTCCTCGGGGGTCTCGAGAGGGGTTTGGACCACGGTTTGGACGGGCTCCGGCTCTCGCTCTCGCTCTTCCTTCGCGACCAGTTTACCGGCCGCTGTTTTGGCTCGCGTGGACACGTTGGAACCCCGGGCGCCGGTGGCGGCGACCATGGGCGCGTCGCGGCCCCTTCTCCGCGCCTTTCTGGCCATCTTTTCTCGCTTCGGCGGCTTGCCTGGTACCGTTCTTGGGGAAGCGGCACTAATCAGCTCGCAGATTCCGCAGCTTCGCACCTTCACACGCTGGCAGCGCTTTCAGAACGCTAATGCACGCGCTCCCGGCGCTCCCTCGAGAAATATCAGAAGACACTACACACACACAAACAAGTGCACACAAATCACTACTGCACACGTCCCGCATCAGCCTGCACAAAGCGACTTGGCTTGCCTAAAATCGGATAGATTCTGTCTTGTTGTTGGCCGACATGGCGATCAGCGATCTGTCTGATTATTATAAAAACTCCACAAGAAGAAACAAATACTTTATTAAATATATTATTACTCAAGGCCGTAGGCAGTCATAATTGTCGTAGTACCAACGAGGTAGCGTAGTACGCACGACGCCCTTTGGTATGGACTGGTATGGACTTTGTCTGCCTAGCCAACTCCAAGCCATGCCAAGCACACCCAACGACAAAAACAAAGCTTTCGAGTTTGGGGCTTTGGGGGCGGCGTGATCAGCTGAGAAGTGGGATTCTGTGCTTTGTCCAAACTAGTCATTAATTCGCCTAGTTCGAGAGGATCAGTTGGGATCGGTGCACGAGTAGAGTCAAGATGAGGCGCACACTGGTCACCTTTTGCGCCGTCGCCGCCGTCGCCCCGAGCCTGTGGGGCGTCGTGCGGAGCTCGGATTTGTACAAAGACAACGTCGTGAAGTACGACGAAGCGGCCTTTCAGGAGGCCGTCGGCAAGTCCGCCCACTTCGTCAAGTTCTTCGCGCCGTGGTAAGTTCCTTTTTCGTCGTCCTCCGTGTGGGATGCGCGAGGTCTTTCGGCCGGCACAGACCTGTCAGTGCGGCGATGCCCCGAGGTGCAGCATGTGCATCTTGGTAAAATTAGCGCAAATACAAGGGAGGAGAAACGTAGAAACAGGATAGAGCGCTACTTACAACTGGCGTTTGATACTAAGTGAGAGAAAGACAGAGAAGGAGTACTGACAGCTAAAAGAGAAAGGCACAGGAATGAAAGAAAACATGAGAAATTGTCTAGTGAAAGAAGGGGTAATTTTAAGCGCTAATTTTACCAAGATGTATAGCTAACTAGCCCGCCAGATGATTTTAGTGCAGCATGTGCACAGGTGTCGTGTGTCAATCCGCCATTTTGTTGTTAGTTTGTTTTTTCAAGCAAATTTACTACTTTGAAGGATTACATCGGATTACATTTACTACTTTGAAGGATTACAGAAGCTTATGGTAAGACATAAGCTTCTGTGCTCTACGTATTTGAGGGGTCATGTAAATCCTTGGAATGCTCGAGTTTGGCACACGCCAGACAGCTCACAACAACAAAATGGTGGACGAAATGACGTCAGTGAAAACACCCTATAGGCAGCCGGCAATGGCCAGGCGGCGCCACAAGCGGAGGCGTCTCTGTTAATGGGGCGGCCAATCTGCCCGTCGGGCCGTTGCGAGCGGCGGCGACCCCAATTTGCAGCAGTCCCCGTGTGCACCTACGTCCTTGCGTGCCATGTTCCTGGTCCTTTTATGCGGTTTTTAAGACCCTCGGGAGCCAATTGATAGGTCCAAGTGTTTAGAGAATATTCTAGAGTCGTCATTTGGACACCAGCTTGAGTCGTCTTCACCACTTGTGGCCGCCCGATCGGTCTGTGCTTCGCCCGTCTCCCAGAAAGTGACACAACACAACGAGAAGGCAGCGAATGGGTTTATTGTACATCCCGGTTGCCCGTCTTCGAGAGTGAGCAGTCTGGACCCGCCGACCCTAGTTGTCGCCTGTCGTCCAGAGCTCACTGTCGGAGCCCGTATCCAGGCCTGCGGATCGTCCTCCCCACGCCAGTGCTGCGTAGGGCTGGCTGTTCCGGGCTATCACAGCCGGAGTCTCGCTGCGGAACCACTCCGGGATCGTCATGGACTAGGCCGGTATGGTCAGGGTTCGCCGCTTCCGCCGGTCCTGATCCGAACCTCGCTGGTGGAATTCTCCGGGGTTTGCCATGGGCCAGACCAGCCAGAATGGCTCTATCGTTCCTGCCCGGCCCCAGCCTCGTGCAGCACGCTCTTCCTCTTTCTTCGCCGGCTGGCCCCGCTCGCGCCTCGCTCGGCCGTCCTCTTCTTCTCCCGACGCCCCCACACACTAGAATAAAATGTGGGCAATTAGAACCAAACTCTGCATGCTACAGAACCGTACGCACATTGCAAAGCCTGGTGTAAAAAGGCGACAGGAAACAGTGTATGCGTAAGGATGTTTACGCTTCGCACAAGCTTTTTCTAAAGAAAATCTTTAGCATCCTGCTTTCTGCACGCCGTCACATTTGTTACCAGACTCAGCATTAAATTTGGTTGCTGAATCAAACAGAACTTTGTGCTACGAAAATCCACTATTTGAAAACTCGCAGGTTTGGAAGGTTTTGGTTGCGACCACGCGTGCCGAACGGCATTAGCAGTGCCGGAATGGGTTGACGGGCCTTTCGCTTGAAGACCTGATTGCCCAATTCTCGACGTCACAGCGAAGCAACAATCGGCCCGATCGTTCCTATTGTATTTCCCTATGTGGCTGTCAAAGCGACTCGTAATACAACATGTATAAATATGTTATTTTGTCGAGTAGTCTGCAAAACGAGTTCGTCCGACCACCTTCCAAGCCTGCACATATATTTTCGTTCACTTCTCCCCAACAGTTTCTGTAAAATTCACTTACTTGATGCGTCGCACTGCAGTAATCCACTTCTGTCGCCTTGTCGCTTCCCAAGATCTCGAAGGGAAGCGGTGAAGTTTGACGCTTGAGTCACCTTCGCGACTGTGGCCGTCTTTCACGCAGCAGTAGCAACGTTTATTTATTTTTTGGGGGGGGAACTCTAGGAGTAGGCGAGATGTTACAGGAACCCGGTGAGGTCATAGAGACGTGAAGTTGGGACTTACTTCTCCGAAAAACTGTTCCAAAAAAGCTCACGCCGATCCGAAATGCAACATTCACATGTGGTTTCTGGATGCGCCCGCCCGCAGCCCCCACGACCCGCGCAGGCCTGGCCTACCCAGTTTCTTTATTTTGCAGCCACTAGATGGCGCAACGTGTCGCGCCAATCTGCATTGCAGGTTGCCTATAGGCATCAAATAAAGGATAACGACGTGCGCGCTCGTGTCTTAAGCCCAGCAGTGGTGGCCTCGTCCTTCCTGAATACTTCTACATGGTGTCTGAAGACTGGGATGCAGTTCACCATGTTGATGTCGGACAGCTCGTAGGGCTCCACTCGCTGGTGCTGTGTTTACAATAAATGGAATATACTGAGCGAGTGGCCTCATGGTGGATTGAGTGTAAGCTATGAGGTGGAATGTCGAGGCCGTCTAATAGCCCTGACTGCCCAGCTGGAAGGACTCGCTGCGGTGACAGCTGCAGCGGCTGGGGCGGAGCCAAAGCGGGCGCCGGGTTTCTGCCATGCAACCCGACAGTCAGGAAGCCAGAGCAGGCTCAGTTGTCAAAAATGACTAGACACACCCCAGCCTGGACAGGGCCTTCTGTATATGTTTCCTTGTGCCGCCGCTGCTCCTGCGCGCAAATCTTGCCACTTTTCTGCAAAGCACCGAATGCTGCCCCTCAGCGCCCTCAACGACTACTAAAAAAGAAACCAAGTGAAAGTGACCTTGAGTGCGCAGAATTCAAGTAGCTAAGACACTGCCTTGCTCAGTTGGAACACGCATAAACTCCTATATCTCCATACTCTATAATGGTGCTTAGTGGTGTCCAGACAATCCGCATTGCTGTCCACTGTAGTACTGTTGGGAGCAAAAGTTTGGATAACACCAGAGCGCTGACCAAACTGCATCGCCGCCTTCCCTGATGGCACGCCGCCTGCTGTCGAGACCTGCGCAGCGTCCTTTCTTGTTTGCTCGCTTCAATGCGACGCGCTCCGGTCTGATTGAAACGGTGATAGACGCCACTCTGGCAGCCGTGATTCCACAATCTTCGCTCATTGCTTTGGACAGCGGCCGAGTGATTGAGCTCACGTGCTCTGCGGCACGGGCAGTTCACTCTTGGCGACCAATGGTACTGCGAGTGATGTGTGGCCAGCACCATTCTTTCTTGCAGTTTTGTTTCTGAGTTGTAAAATAGTATATGATTGTCCTGCGTCTTTTTTCGGTTTGTCCTTCAGCCCTTTACCACGCTTGCATCTTAACCATTGATCATTCCGAAGAATACTGTCGCCAAGCGACATCATTTCATCATGCCGGCAGATGGGAAGCGTTCAAAATAACGCAAAAAATGGAAACGATTGCTTTTAACTCGATGCTGAGTAGCGTGAAATGCCTGCACCACAGAGCACGTGAGTTCAGCTGCTGTCCTGAGCGAAAATTGTGGAATCACGGCTGTTGAAGCGGCTGCCAGAGCACATCCAGGGGGTCTAGCGACCGGGAAAACCGGAAATTGTCGGAAATTTTGATTACCGGGAAAAATCAGGGAATTGGCAGGGATATTGTCAAAAAGCGAGCCCAGTCAGGGAAAATGAGCCGGAAATGCCATTGACTGCCCTGAGCAAGGACTTTGGCGCAGAAAAATAGGCAATAAATTCTGCTTAGAGCAGAGCATAAGCTCTGCTCACCCGATGTAGAGTGTGCTACCCGATGCAAAGGGAACAGCCGACAAATCCAGTCTAAGCCATGCATTGGATTGGAAGCCGAAATAACAACCGGCGGAAACAAAAAGAGGACTCGGGCAGGGTTGTCCCCTATCACCTCTACTTTTTATGACATACCCGAGTAGAATGGTAAAGAAATTAGAAGAGTGCAATTTAGGTTTTGATGTGTCATATATGGAGGGGGAAAAAAGTAAACCAAGTTATACCAGGAATGTTCTATGCAGATGATTCTGTACTTTCGGCAGATTGCCAGGATAGGTCAAACGAGCTGATTAGGATCTGTGGAGTGGAAGGAAACTCTCTGGGCCTGAAATTCAGTAGCGATAAGTCTGGAATTGTGGTTTATAACGATGAGAAGGGGGACCTGTTAAAAATTCGAGACATTTTAATAGAACGCGTAGAGAACTATAAACACCGAGGAGTAGGGCTGAATGAGGGAAAACAATACTTGGAAGAATAGGAAAAAAATATGCGAAAAAAAGGAAAAAATAATGCAGCAGTTATGAAGCATAGGGCGCTATGGGATTACATGCATACCCCTCATACAGCATTTTGTCATGGGCGCACCCCCCCCCGGACCAAAATCCTGGCTACGTGCCTGTCTAATGCATTTAGATGTAGTCGTCACCAAAACACTGCTAAAACACAGGCCCTTATTTAGTTTTGTGAACATTGAGAATACATTCTAGTGTTCATATTCAATTTGACTTTCAAATTTTTGTCCAATATTCCGCACTATTAGGGTTGAACCTCTATTGAATATGACACTAATGATGACAGTAATAATAATAATAATAGTAATAACTAATAGTTCGAAGACTAATATTGGAAACTCCCGCGGCATGCAAGTGAAAACTGATGGCAGCGCCCCTGGCGAGTCTGGAGTCTCTGATAGCAGACAAACTCCTTGGATTGCATTGGCTTTGGCCTACCTCTGCACGTAAAAACCAACGAAAAAGCATCACAAAATTTTTTTCTTGCTTTGATTGTTAAAATGTATTTACCATTTCATGAGTGAAGTGAAATGAATTTTTCTTGGCTTTTAAGGTGCAATTTTGTCTTTTTAACCAAGAAATCATTCTGGTGTCAGAAAGTTTTCTTTGCTAAAAAACAAAACACGTCTAAACCTTCTTGCATCTGAAAAAACATGTGAATAAAAAATGTTTGGAAGCACCTTTCGCTTCTTTCTGCTATCAGGCTCGTGAGTGGTGCGTCCCAGCACAAAAAGAAAAAAATGCTCGACATGGGACACATGCCGTTGCTCGAAGCAGCCCAGGGGCTTCAGTGGCGTGTCCCGTTGTCACCCTCTGCTCCAGGTGTGGCCACTGTAAGAGGCTAGCACCGACCTGGGACGAACTGGCCGAGAAGTACAACGAGGCGAAGGAGGAGAGCAAGGTGACCATCGCCAAGGTGAGCAAGCCGGGCTGGCCCTGACGAATCCTGGCTTTGTCTTGTTGGACGGTGCGGTGCTGGGACGGAACACAGGCAGCATAGTGCTCAGAGGCTCCCTCTGACATTCACTGCCATCTGGTGGCTCATTTAGCAGTTTAAATGTGGCCATACTAATGCTGGTGATGAATCTGTGGTATTTTATCGGGCACTGTGACTTCTGCAAATAGACAGACGAGAATGTGTCCTGTACTGCACAGTTCTTTACGGATCTCTTTCAGTTTTCATGGTGACCAAGATGCAAGCTGTCAGAAAAAAGCACCAAACCAGCCTATATATAGATGCCTCAATAAAGTTCTATGCATCAAGGGGCTTTGGAATTGATCGTGTGTCGCTAAAACAGATTGACTTTTAGCGAAACATCTTTTAATACACTCGGGGCGGGGGGGGGTAAGTCTGCAATGCGGCACGATCTGGCTTGCCAACAGAACGCACTTTGCGTAGGCTGTCTAACTTTGCGGCCCTGTAAGTGGCGCCACGCCGCGGTGATAACAGAAAAAACAAAATGCCCTGGAAAAAAAAAGGGGGGGGCGCAAGGAAAGGCGAGGCGACGCAAAGGTAAAGCAAGCCACGGCGTGAGCAGGCATTGAGCAGGGAAAGAAAAGTCCTCTCAGCGGCTTTCTGCTTTCTGCCAATCACCACCTGCGGAGAGAACTGCTGCGCGGTGCACATTCTTCGCGTCTGTATATTTTGTGCATAGTCTCCTCTATACTGCTAAAGCCTGGCAGATTGCCACGAGACACGGCCGCCGAAATTGACAAGGTAGAGCAGCAGACAACAAATGAGAGGAGAGGCATGTAGCGGGCGCCCCGCTGCGGCAAGAAGCTGAAACTCACTTGTCCCGAGCGATGAAATGTCCGCTCGTGCTCCTTGCGTTCCTGGCACTACCGCTTCTTTGCCCGTCGGGTTTGAAAACCATGTTTCGGGTACTCGCCGCTGCAAAAGCTGTGCGCTGACCACAAGCCCCCCGAGAAATGCTCTGTGCTACCAGATCCTCGCGCTCTAAATCTGCGACCGGGCACTCTATGGCTCCGTCGTCAAACTGCCAGGCTTTGTGAGTATAGAGGAGGCTATGTTTTGTGTTTCTCCTCGGCCGAGCACTCACCCTCCTTGCACTGCCGGCGGTGCTCTGCGGCTCCGCTCTCCTTGTTTGAAGGAGTGGCGGCAGTGGGCGATGCAATAGCTGGCAATAAGGTGGAGGTGTGCAGGTCTGCTGAATACGACGGCCTGCAGTCATTTGCGCAGGCAAAATCGCATCGTCATCCTGTGGCATAATCGAGTGGTGGGCGGTCAGTCAGAGAACGGGCTATCGGTCGAGGCGGTGGGCAGCAAAGCCGCTGCCGCCCACGGTGGGGAGAACCCTGAATACACTGTAAACAACTTTGTTTTCGCGGAATCATTATTTCGCGAATTTGGCTAAGTGTGGTTTCCGGGAATATTTTACAGGCACAAAATAACTCGGAACGGTGGGGTATTGCTCGCACCAAACTGCTAAGGACAAATGACGCTTAGAAGGAGGGCGGCGTCGCATCAAGAAGCACCTGATTGGGAATGCGCATGTCGAAGAAGACGAGGACGATTTGGGAGTAAGAGCGCGATAAACGACAATGTTCCAAGTTCCTCTCGGCTCCGAGCCTTCTTTGCGCGTTTCTCGGTAATGCGACACCCGCGAATCTCTGGGGGTGCCACCACCCTTCTATCCTCGTCATGTTCTGTCTTCTTCTGTCTCTCCCATTTTGATGGCCAGTTGTGGCGTCGAAGGTGCAAGCGTTTCTCTAGAGGCTATGACAGAGGTCTTGATTGACCATATTTGTGAATGCAGGTGGACTGTACCGTGGACACAACCCTCTGTACTGACCAAGGCATCACGAGTTACCCAACGTGAGGCATATATTTCCTTTTTTTGTCATACATAGATTTCACTCATTATCAGTTCTTGCTGGAGAGAGCGACTCTTAAAGGGATATTTCAACGAAATTTGAAATATTCCCGTCGTGTTCAAAAATAGGTTGAATATGATCCACAATATCCGTAAATGACAATCGCATGTTTGTATTTGATCCTGGTGGCTGTATTTGTCGTTATAAACGGCCCACTTTGGCAAGCGCTCGGAGAAGGCCCAGCTTAGAGGACGTGACATCCAATGCAATCGTGACGTAGGTCGTCTCAAGACGAGCAAAGCTACGGCGAGGCTGACGTCGAGAGGATGGCCTAGTCGTTCCAGCCACCGAAGCGGCTGCTTTTGTACAAATTTGGAGTGACGGGTTAATCTTCTATAATCTTGTAGGGGGACAATAGCGACTTCTACGACACACAAAGGGATTCTCGGGAAGAGGGGAGTTCCTCCTTCCCCCCTTCTCTCGTCGTGGCCGGAGGCGAGACGACCTCCGTCACTAGCTGTCAAGGTTCCTAGACGAGCATTACAAACGAGGCGTTAGCGACATCCACCAGGTGCTCTTCGCTAATCGTTTAATTCGTTTTAAAATTCCTTTTCGATACTTTTTCAGCAAGATACTGGTATGTGCCATGTGATACTGCTCTTTTGAACATATATAGACCAAAAAATGAGCGCCGAAATTTCGTTGTAGTATCCCTTTAATATGTCTGGATTGCTCAATACTGCAGAAAACGGGCTTTGCCTACAGTGTGGGTAAAATGCACTGGATTTTTTAAACATTCCGATTACTTCAAAAAATATTTACGAGTTTTTTTCACTGCAAGAATGAACTAATGTATGCTTTGCTGAATGCTCAGTCTCTGCCCCAATGTAGTGCTAACGGTCCGGACCAGATGCCAAAGTTTCAGAGCTTGCCACTATATTATTCAAAAGTTGCCAGCGATTCTCAAAAATTTTCAATGGGAAAATGGTGGCCCATGAAATGGTGGACATGGAAAGCATCAGCTGCCTGGAATGGGCCCCATTTTCTCAATGAAGCTTCTAAAAAAATTACAGAACCCTTTAAAAAGTTGCGTAATGTTACTAAAACGATATGTAACCTAAACTTCTGCTGTGCACCAAAGTCAAAACCTTCATGGTGTTTTTGGGCATGCACTAAACATCAACATCAAAGTAAACGTGGCAACACTAGCTGAAGCCAAATGCATCGGTGCGGGGGTCAAAGTAGGGTAGGGTTACCACCTTTCCTCGTAGGAAAAACTGGCCCTGCCGGGGAGGGTTAATTATGTGGGATGTTCAATCCCACATAATTAAGCCTCCCGGCATGCCAGTGTCGACATGGTCGCAGTGTCGACAGTCTTAATATACAAATTCAATTTATTTTGACATGAGCTTCTCAAAGTGAAATCAGTTAAAGAGCAGCTCCGCTTCATTTTTGTTTTTGAACAAATTATGCTGTCGTCTTTAAAGGTATTGTCTGGTCAAATTTTGTATTCGAGAAGACAATTGAATATCATTGTTATTGCCTCGAGACCCATCGTACATACAATATCTGAATTTTATATACCCTCTGCATGAGTAACTGAATTTATACTGCTCCAATCGCACTTTAGCGTAAACGCTGCTTTCGGTGGCAACAGTGGAGCTCTGACGTCACACGACACAAAGCGAGCATTTCTGTCTCGCCGTTTACCTGCGAGTGAACACCTCAGCGTGCTTCGTTTTCGTTGTTGTGCTCAACTTGTTTCGTGGTTGGGTGAGATTTTTGTTGCGCGGTTGGGTGCCACAACCACCGGGCAGCACATGCGAGCCAAGACATGACGTTCCGCACTTTTCCACGAGAAGTGCAGTGACAAGCAAAGTGGACCGTCGCCGTGCGTGGGGTCTGGGTTCTCGTCATGATCGAGATCCCGCCTACGCAGCAATCATCTCACAGAAGAGGGCTACGAGCTGAGCTCTAAGCGGACAGAAGGCTCGTAAGCTGAGGTGTGATGCTGTGCCAGCGATATTAAACTACGTCCATCCATTCCTCGCCCAAATCGGATCAATTTGATTATGCAGCGAAACCGAAACCAACAGCTAAACCACCTGGAAACGATACCAGAAGTTGTATTTAGCATGCGTGCAGCCAAATTTTGTTTGACCTGCATGTGAAAATAGAGCATGGCTACGATTCACCAAGCTCATGCAAGCCAAGTGACGCCATGCATTTGACCGATTCGCCGTTTGCCTTTGACCCGCGGACATCGCCTTTGAGGGAACAACCCGCAGCCTCATCACCGATCCAGTGGATCCGCAGAAATGCGTACCAAGATGCCGCTTCGTGTACCTAGTTGCCGCTTCAGAGGCTCAATCTGCATACTTTGCTTTGCAAGCGCTCCTAATTCGATCGGTGGCCGTCGCAGTTGTGTTTGCGCAAAACAGCATACGTTTGCGCGAAGCTTATGGCTGTTTTCAAGTAATATCCTGCTAAAAGGCATGCCTTCTTTTTGCACACGCTTGGGAACTGCATTAAAAGAACCGCATTTCAGTAGGGTGCAGCGTAGGAGACTATATAATTCGAAACAAAACACAAGACATCCATCGACCAACGCTTGTTATCCCGACCATCCGACAAACCTTTGCTTTTTGTGACGTCACGCAGCAGCTACGGATGTCAGCCATTGACACTGGCGAAATTCGGGGTGCAGTTTCGTACATACGCTCATGAAAGGTTTAATTAATAACGGGAGATCATATATCAAAATAAAAATGACGTTTGTGTACATGAAGGCTCCCTCGACGTAACGAGCGCAAAAACTTTAGTACTTCCGGTTTCGACCGGACAATCCCTTTAATATCACCTGAGAAGAGCACATGTCAAATATTACGACCTAGTTCTGCCTAAATGTTTCTTAAAGGGTCTGGCAAACCTTGGAACGCGCCAATTCGCTGAAATCGGCTGACCCTAGTGGGCAAATTGAAGTGCAATCAACAGCGCAGTCAAAGCTATGCCTACATGGTGTTCGCGTAGTTAACTTTGTGTTAAACATTGTCAGCATTGCTACCTTTTTTGTTTTTACTTCTCGGAGCAAGCGCAACGGGTGAGGTCAGCAGCGTCTCCTCTCAGTGCTCAGTGGTGTTGTAGTGATTTGCGTAACGCGCCTGTTCAATGCGCTTCTCAGCCTTGGGAGCCGTCTGGCTGTCACTGCCATTTCCTACGTCACAACCGCCGTGACTGTCACACCATTTGTGATTATTGTCTCGGAGTTCCGTTCAGGCTACATGCGCAGACTGTTGCTGCAGTTGTGCAGACGTACATTGTAGACATCCAAACATAGTGAAGACTGCTGTGCAGACGACACTTGCGCCTTGCACACGACTGCCCCAACGGTGGCCCACCCCGATCTCGCCCGTCGTTGCGTAGAGGATCACGTGACCATACCACGTGGTGGCCATATTTTTGGCAACCCGAGGCCAATGTTGCCCAACTTAGCCTAAGCTTCGGTTACGGTTTCTACTCATGTTTAAAGTAAGATTTCACAAAATATATCCCATTTTTCACGAAACAAGTGACGTAGTGCCTCTTACTATGCTTTTTAATGTGAAATCGTTAATCTAAAAATTTTCAGAATTGAGCTGAGTTCTCCTTCAACATAGATATAAAATACAATAGCACATTTAGGTACACAAATAGACAACACTGAACTCATTAACATGCAGAGATACGCACCATGTAATCGAAAGTAATGCACCAAAAACAAATTCCGTACCTCTACTCATCCCGTGCAGCAGGGATGAGTGATCAATCAGCAAGCCGCTTCTATTGTGCACTGCTCCTGTCGCTTTGGGGCACACGCAGGCTACAATTTTCCTGCAGATGTCAGCCTTTCCCAGAGACAGCCAGTGAAGGTTTCAGCATAGCCTCGTGTTTGCGCAAAGACCCCAAAAAAGAGCCAAATAAAAAAGAAAAAAACGACCGAGCTTGAAAACATTGAGGCAAATACATTTTTTTTAACATCTCGTGGACGTACTACGTGACTGTAAAGAAAACAGGCGGCAAGGTGGGGTAAAAGTGGAAGCGCCGCAGCCACCCACCTCTGTGGACGGGTTATGCAAAGAGCAAGTCGTCTGCTTGCACAAGGGTTGCGGCGACGCCAAAACGACGCCGAGTTCTGATTGGCTTTGATTGAAAGGATAGTGGGTAGACCTCAATGCCAGATGCGTTAAGGTCTACCCACTATTTCTTTGAATCAGCCGATAAGAGCTCGGCGTTCTAACACCATTGCAACCAATGTGCAAGAACCAGACGAACTTGAACTCCGCATAGCACCAGGTGTGTTTGTCAGGATGCTGACAATTGTTAACAGTCGTAAAACCATTAAAGGAATACTACAACGAAATTTCGGCGCTCATTTTTTGGTCTATATGTGTTCAAAAAAGCAGTATCACATGGAACATACCAATATCTTGTTAAAAAAGTCTCGAAAAGGAATTTTGAAACGAATTAAACGATTAGCGAAGAGCACCTGGTGGATGTCACTAACGCCTCGTTTGTAATGCCCGTCTAGGAACCTTGACAGCTAGTGACGGAGGTCGTCTCGCCTCCGGCCGCAACGAGAGAAGGGGGAAGGAGGAACTCCCCTCTTCCCGAGAATCCCTTTTGTGTGTCGCAGAAGTCGCTATTGTCCCCCTACAAGATTATAGAAGATTAACCCGTCACTCAAAATTTGTACAAAAGCAGCCGCTTCGGTAGGCTGGAACGACTAGGCCATCCTCTCGACGTCAGCCTCGCCGTAGCTTTGCTCGTCTTGAGACGACCTACGTCACGATTGCGTTGGATGTCACGTGCTCTAAGCTGGGCCTTCTCCGAGCGCTTGCCAGAGTGGACCGTTTATAACGAAAAATACAGCCACCAGGATCAAAATACAAACGTGCGATTCTCATTTACGGATATTGTGGACCATGTTCAACCTATTTTTGAACACGATGGGAATATTTCAAATTTCGTTGAAGTATCCCTTTAAGGGGGACACTACCTAGAAGAAACAATTTCTGCAAAAATAGTTGATTTTCAAAAATGTCATATTTACACCCACCAATACCTACAGAGTATTCATAGAAAGCTTCATTAGTTTACACTGCATAGTTAAGTTTTTGTAAATTATTTTCGGTCCACTGATATTAAAGAATAGGTAGGAGCACTTTGAACACATCTTTCTTCATTCCACTTTTTGGCATAAATTTCACTCTAGGAAAACTATTGTTTTCTTATTACCTAACTTAGATTAATTTTAATGAGTTTCTCTGGAATGAAATTTAGAAGGGTATTTTTTATTTTTGTCATTTTTCATGCTCAAGAACTAAATTTTGGAGAAAGGATGGAAATCCAAAAAAAAACAGTATTTGTGTTTATGTGGCTTTTTGTCATGAAAGATGGTATAATATAGAAATATAGTAATTTTAAAACAATAGTTTTCCTGTGCACACACACCCACTTTCATCTTTGAACATTTGCACTTTTTTTGTACTTCACCCAAGTGAACACAATTTGGCAGAAATGTTCTCAACATGAACAGAAACCAGCCCTGTAAATGTCATTTAAATCAGGCAGGTGGTTCAAACATTAACTTTATTGGGGTAATGTCCCCCCTTGCCCCCCCCCCCTTTCTCCCAAAGGTCTGCCCTGTCCGCAGCTATTGGGTGGACAGGGCAGTCCTGTGTAGTAGTCCTGTGTTTCTTGCACCCCTGCAGGCACTGGCTTTCTGCTTTCTCCCATTTTACTGAGATATGTTTATTTTGTGTTTTCAGTATTTCAAGTTGTCTTCATCCTTCCCATAATCTTGGCAAATAAAACTTTCAGTATCAGCAAAACTACCTAATTGGGTTACATTAAAACCAAGTACATATTTGTAGTCGGATTGTAAAGGCAGATAAGCCATGCAAGTCTCGTTTGAATTTCATTTCAAACTATACAAAGAAGCTCTAGAAGCAGTGTTGCCCCTTAAATGTATTTATAATCCTTCCCCCCCCCCCCCCCCCAAAAAAAAAAAGCATTTAGATAGCAAACAACGGCCGGTTTCAGATACAGACTGGCTACCAGCCTGTTATCCAAAAGCCGGCCAGGCCAGTTGAAAACCCGGCTGGTGGCAACCCTAGTTAAGAGCGGGAGGTGGTCAAAAAGGCTCGGTACAAGCTCAGGCCTGAGTTTAAAATCCATTTTCCCCGAGTTGAGTAAAGTGAAGCGAGGGGTGACTGCGCCTAGCGCAGTCTGTTTTGAAATCTAGCTTGCAGCCCCAAGCTAGCATTGCAGCTTTGACATTAGCAGACTGCATTGGGAAAATTGGACCGGCTGTTGTAGGCTTCAGACTCTGCATTTGTGTGTACGTCTAATGATTAGACGCTTCGTTGCCATGGTGATGGTGACCATAGCAGACGGACTTTATCGTGTGGAAAGAGATGACGGTGTGGCGAGGTCAGGCATGAGTTTCGGCTCTTTTGCCATGCTTTTCAATTGGCTGAACATGGACAAAAAGAGTTTGAAATAGGGACTTTGCCCTTATTTCTTCCAGCACCAAATTTTGTATTGAGTCCTAAGGAAAAGCGTGTTTTTTTGCCTATCTGGTGGCTGTTTTTGTTTTTTCCTGCAGCACGGGGTTAAAGTATTAAACTGCCCAAAGCTGGACTGGTCCCCTGTCTTTCCTTTGCCTTTTATTGTTCTAGAAGAGTTGCTAAAGTGGCCCAAAGTTACTTTTCCCTATTTCGAGAAAGAAAGCCAAGGGCTGACACCATAGCCTTGCCTTTCCACATTGTTTGTGTTGGAAGTTTGATTTGGAAAATCCGTACGTAAACAGCCACCCTATCTCTTGTTGTCTCAGCTCAGTGAGTGAAATCTTTGTGGGGAAACTGATGAGTTGTTTTTTCCGCGTTGCTCCCACAGGCTCAAGTTTTTTAAGGAAGGCTCGAAGGAAGGCGTCAAGTACCGGGGCCCCGGGACCTGATTTCGCTCGAAGCATTCATCGCGGAGAGCTTGGGCCAGGAGCAGCCGGTGAGTCCAGGCTGAGGGACAGCCTCTTAGATAAGATAGATGGCCTAGATTAGATAGATAGTTAGATAAGATTAATACAGTTGAGTCTCGTTAATTCAAACTCAAGGGGGACCGAAAATTTGTTTGAATAAAGCAAAGTTTGAATTATCGGAAGTTTCCTCCCATAGAGACGCATAGGATGGGACCTGCACGTTAGTTTGAATTATCTGCAAGTTTGAATTAATGAGATTTGACTGTAGATAGGTAGGTGGGTAGATGAGATAAAGGTACAGGTAGAAATATAGGATAGGTATTTGGACAGATAACTGAGATAGTGGGATAGATAGAAAAATTAGGCCAGATAGATAAGGGGAAGATACAAAAATAAGCTAGATCGGTGCTTCTCAAGTTGGGGCCTGCAGACCGCTAAAAGAGCATACGCTAAAATGGCGCACGCGAAGCGCAAAACGTGATTAGCGTCGGCGCATGCACAGTGGTGATGACGCTATGTTTTGTGCACGCAAAGCCTTTGTGTATGCTATTTCAAAACTGCCTAACCTTTCATCCCGGGTGTCGGTGGTTGCGTATACAATGCACACCGGTACAATGTACACACGTACAACTACACAAATGGACACCAGTACAGCACCTGTCTACATTGAGACTGGCAAGAGTAAGACTAGAACTTACGATTCCTGATTTTGTTTTGGCTCAAGAGGCGTGAGATATGCCTCTTGATCCTTTGACGATCCTGTTTTTTTCCTTAAAAGATGTTTCTCAGAGATTGGGTTTTGTTTCCAAGGGAATAGTATAAAAAAAGGATCAATGCGCAAGTTTATCTTAAATCATTTAGCGGGAGCACATACAGTGGTTGCAAGTTGTTCAGGTTTAGAAGCATCAAGTGGAAATATTGAAGGTGAAAAGTTGTCACCTTTCTTCTATTCAGTTGCATTTTGGCACGACTGCTTCTGCAACATTCTGGCGGTTTCAGATTTTGAACCGCAGGTACTTTACCGGGCTTCTCTGTTGGACGGCAAGCTCTCATCCCCTGAATTCAATTCTGAGAAGCATTAAAAGTCTGAATTGCAAGTGCCGGCATTCTAATTGCCACTACCTCTGGAACAGCCAACATGTAGGGCGACCATCCCGCATGTATTACGTGTGCAAAATTTCTAATTTTGAAACTATATAAATATTCCCAGCAAAGTGAAACACCGTGCGAATATAATGTTTATAGTTAGCCAATCGCATCAGTAGTGGCACTTCCTGCGGTACGCGCAATATTGCGCTTAGACGGGTGCTTTCAATTGTGTCATCACCGCTGCACGTGTACGGCGACGACCGTCAAAGGGTTAAACCAGGCTCACACGCGGCCGACTTAAAGGTCGTTTTCACGGGCGCACTTTCCTGGGGATTGTTAAAGTGCCAGCTGAACGTTTTAAGGACACACACACAGAGACGAACAAAAAGGCAGACACACCGCTGGGTGTGTCTGCCTTTTGTTCGTCTCTGTGTGTGTCCTTAAACGTTCAGCTGGCACTTTAACAACCATGAACCAACTAGCTCAGCTTCAAGCCGTCACAAGTTTCCTGGGGAAATGCACATGCAACACCGTGCACGCATCATTGCCATTGACTGAGAAGATAATGAGCAAACGAATGGAGCAAAAGAGCAAGGCGGGAACCGTGGCGCGTGGAAACCGGACCGGTCCAATCCAGTCCAGACGGGTCGGGTCCAAAACACGACTGTCCAGACGAAAGACTGCTGCATGCACCAGGGCAATAAATGCCGACGCATTTTAAAAAGGCTGGAGGTACACCTAACCACCTCTTATGAGTTGTGAATGTGAAAGCACGCATGCTGCGCTTCGCTCGCTTCTTTAATCTGCGGCATACAATGCGCTTAGCTTGGGCATGGAACGATGGAGCTGCTGCCTTGCGGACATGCAGTGCCATCGGGTGAGCGATCGTTCAAACTGTCATGCGCTTTGCGGCGCGACGAAGGAACAGACAGCAACGTAGTTCCCAGCAGAACAAACTTCTTGGTTTATTCAATGTGCCGTATATATATTGCCACGCGCTGTACAACCGATAAGAGGCGAGCGAATGCGGTGATCAGTGATAACACAACAATGTGATAACACAGTCAGGATGATACCACACAAACTGACGCGCAGCGGCCAAGGGGAGCCTCGTCGATGCGTGCCAGCCAATGGGACGTAAGTGTAAAAGGTGCCGTTGGCTAGCTTTGCGCGTGGTTTCATTAAGGTGCCGTTTTGCATGGTTTCAAAGCTGATGACGTCGGCTCGCTCCATGAGACAGTTAATGCTTTCGCATGAAAAAAACATTGCAAACGAGCGGTAGCTACTGCGTTGTGGAAAGGCACATTAGAGGAAATTTGTTTTTGGCCGGTGTGCTGTACAAAGTTTGCAGTGGGTTCTTTGCTTTCAGTGGAGTTGATGAGGAGACGTGCCTAAGGAGACGAGTGCTTTGGTGGAACGATTGTGCGAGATGTTGCACGTCATAAAAATGCAAAAGCGCAGAGGGCATGAAAACGTTGTTTGATAGTAAGCGCTTGTTTTGTCTTGTTCTACGTCTTGTCCTTGTCCTTTGCGCTTTTCGATTTTTATGATGTGTAGCCAACTAACCCAACAGTTAATTTTATATTGCACATCTTAAAGGAGGACACAAGAGACATTCTTTTTTTTTTTTTTTAGCTAAAACATTTTTTCAGCATGGAGGGGTCACTCGTGACCGCTTTTGCGGTGGAAGAAGCGAAAGTATGTACGCGAACTGTTCAGTAGAGGCGCAGAGAGACGCGAGAACGGAACCTGGGTGGTGGCAGTGGGGAGAAGAGGGAGCATGTCTGCATAGCGCGACCACTTGGGCGTTTAGTAACGGTGGCTGGCGGTGGGGAGAGGGGGAGGAAGGGACGTCAATGCGGGAGGGTGTGGGGATGTAGCAGGAAGAGTGGGGAGGAGGAGAGTGCCCTCCCCGTGATCAGTCGGGTTTTTCGGAGCAGCGGGGACCTACAGGGGGGAAGGAGCGAGAAAGAGCCTTGCCATGTGTAAGCAAGGAACGATGGGGAGAGGGAGAGCAGTGTCTGCTCTAGAGGGGTTTTGCATTTGTCCATGAGCATTTTTCGCCAACAAGAGGCACCAACAGCTACCGGCGTAAAAACTGCAATGTCCACTACAAACCCTGAAGGTTGCCGTGGAATCACATTCTTTGTATGGCAACTTTATCCTTAGGATTAGGATAAACCGAGCATCCTTTCTTCAAATGAACTGTTTCCGACGCCATGCAGGAGGTGGCAAAGCCCGTGCCGGCGGCTCCCGCACCGGTCAGCGGCCTGGTGGAGGTGACGGACGGCACGTTCCGGGCAGTGCTGGGCCAAGGGCGCCACTTCGTCAAGTTCTACGCCCCGTGGTGCGGCCACTGCCAGAAGCTGGCCCCCGTCTGGGCGGACTTGGCTGCCTCCCTGGAGCACGACCCTTCTCTCAAGGTCGCCAAGGTGCGTGGTGCCGAGAAGCCCATGTCTCCGACCGCCGCGTCGAGCGTTCCGTTTCGCCCGTGCATCGAGCAGTATCCCGAGTGCTGGCAGATGACGTTGCGAGACACGGCACGTTGTATCGTCTGACGTCAGGATCCTGGCGCTTGGTTGTAGAAATGCCGGCAAAAAGCATGAGCGAACGCGAATGTCACCGTTGTCTGTCACGGTGTCCCAACTTCTGGCTGCCGAAGTTTCATGGCCTGTCGCACTTTAGTGACCTGTGGCAAAATGGGGGTCTGACACCTCCACCGGCGCTGCTGGGACACACCCAGGATCGCGACTGGCGACAGCATGAGAATTCTATGACGTCATCAGGCGGAAATCGAGGGACCACTTTCGAGGCCCTGGTAAATGCACTAGTCTGAGACACTTTCTGAACTTTAAGGGGACACTAAGTTCCCCCCCCCCCCCCCCAAGTTTTATATTTTGCCAGGCAATTTCTAATGGTGTCGAAAGACTACTGAATCAATATTTTGCTACAGAGTCCCATATATTTTGTATAAAACCAGAAGACGCAACTGCTCGCAACCAAAACACGAGCACGGAGTAATGGCGCAACATGTCGGAGGAGAGAGTTGCCGGAAATCGCATAACTACACCCGACAGCATTTTTTTTCCTCCTTCGCTTTTTTGGTTGCCCGAAGCAGACGACAGTTTTAACTTTGTAATGGTCAAGCACACGAGGGGGAACTTTTCGTTTGCAGTAATGCAGCCAGTCAACTGTAGATCAGAAAATTTTCTGCCCATTCCCTGCTGCAAAGGCACTCCTCAGGCTCAAAGTTAGGCAGCACCATGCATTGGCCACATTCACACCTAGTAAAGAAACCGTACGCGTGCATATTCAACACCAAATATGCACTTCGTGCTTGACGTTTACGCGTGTTTCGAGCTCTTACCAATTTGTGTTCGTAATACGATATTCGTCTTCGTAATTCATTATAATTCGTCTTCAGCCAGAAGGAGGGGCAACAGTTCGGCAACGTCTTTGCGCGAATTAGCTTGGAGGTCCGGCTTGTCATATGGAATGAATCCAGCCGTAATATCCCCAAGTCATCTTCCACCCACCTACTGCCTGAAATTCATAAAAAAAAGTGGGGTGGGCCGTGTCTCAATGAGTAAGCACAAAAGCTTTAGAAGAAAGCTATAAAAATGCCCATTGTTTTGTATGTATCTAGCGTTGCTGCACAAGAGATACATTAAACTCAAAACTCGAATTAGTTTTATTATTTTATGTCAGAAATGCTCTTAAAAGAATGTTTTACTATCGCAAAGTTCGTTGCTCGCATACGAGCAATGAACACCGCCAATCGGCATACAGCGCCAATGTTTTTTTCCATGAAAGCACATTTCTAACACCGCTATGTTCTCTTGTTAATAAAGAAAAAAGTCATCAAGAAAATAGAAAGATTAACCAGGTGTAACGAGCGAGCAAGCGGATGAAAGAAGCTGCGAAGAGCGGTGCTGGGAATGCGGGAAAGCCAACGATCGCTTCGGCATACACTTTGGCGTCGGGCCAAGTCGGGCGCCTCGTCAGTCGCAAGGAGCAGGCTTTCGTGCAACTTTCTTGTTTGGTGCGTGTATGCGTGCGTCCGTGTGCAAAGTGCTATCAACGCGGGTTGCAGCGGTGTTTCTGCGTGGCGTGGACGGCACCACGAACATGAAGCTCGGAATGGGACGCTCTACAAACGTCTGTGTGTGGCATTCCAATAAATCTTTATTTACCCGTTGGCTTTGTCTCAAACATTGCACAACCTTACCAACCGCGGTTATGACATCTCAGGAGAGGGAGGGGTTCGTGGTGACCGTATTTCAACAAAGATGGACTTTGACCTGACATTTCTTACCTTGCATTCTGCGGTTACGTTCCAGGATATGGGATGTTCACTGATCTTGTGATCCCTGTATGGGTTACAGCTTGTGTTATCTTTCAGACTTTGTTTCTCCAAACAAACCTTGTAGGCAAAACAAAGTTACATTTTGTTATCTCTATCGTTTTCCTTTCACATGGTGGCAAAGGTGGCAAAAATCGGAAGAAAATGCGTAAACGAAGAGAAGTGTTTTTCCCTCCTTCGTATTTTTTTTGTCACAAACGTTGTCCAATTAAAAGGTCCTGGGCCGCGTCATTGGGGAAGGATGGATGTTTGCGGGTCGCAGAGTTCACGTTGGGGTATTTGTAGGGTGGGCGATAACTCTGTTTTTTTGAAAATCAATATTCGCCCAAAAAGTGGGGTGGGCGATGACTCGGGGATGGGCAGTGATTCGGGATATTACAATAATTGTTTTGATTGGTGAAAAGTTTCTCTTTTGAAGCTAGACAGATTTGCCGGTACCGCGAAGTACAGTTCTGAAGTAGAGGTCCCACGCCCGTCGTTTGCCGCCATCGCTTAGTCCGCTTCGTCCAGCCACCCAGCCCGCGACTCCTGTGATACGATGCCATGTTGGGAATTACGCAGCGCATGTGCTTCCATTACTCTGCAATTTTTGTTGTTTCAGCTGGGCTCTCATAAGTCATGCACAAACAAAAGCCTGTGCGAACATAAATACCTTGTTAGTGTCCCTCTAAATGCCTCTTCGTGTTCATAAAAAAAAAAAAAATCTTTTCGTGTGTTTTATTATTTTTTAATACCGTAAAAACCCGCATATAATACGAAACCACGTATTATACAAAACATAATTTGAGGACCGCGAAAAAAAAAAAAAAAGTTTATCCGCGTATAATACGAAACAATGCAAGGACCACGAAAATTTTCCTAGTGAAATACGACCCAGGAAGTCTTAAGAAAAACGTTTATTTGCGTTGCAATGGAACCTTAATGACTGTCATCACTTTCATGAGACTCCTTGTCTGACGCCTCCTCCCAAAGGCAGTCGTCTTCAGTGCCATCGAGCACATTTGAAATCCCGCACCTCTTGAAAGAGCGAGCGATGAGCGTGCGCCGACGCAGTGAAAACCTAAAGCGGCGCATAAAACGACCAACCCAATGTCGGTTCGCCAAAGTTCTCTCACAGCAGCTCCATGTTTACAATGAGGTGCCGTTCACGTTGCTCTCTTACGAAGTAGCTGAGACTTGCCTCGACGTCGGCGAGCACGCCATTTTTCGGGCCTCTAAAGCTTCTCCTTGTTTTGTTGCATGCGAACAGAACTTGCTTTTGTGGTCTCCATCCGCGGCTGCTGCCTTCATTTACGTTGAATTGTCGTCCGGCAGCACTCTAACAGATGTCTTCCGCAACAAAAATGACTTTTTTTTTTGAAGGCGATCGAGTATTGTTTTTCTGCCGACGCCATCGCTTAGCTTGACTGTGGACTGATGGTGGTGCCTCGGACATCGTGATTTTAATGATGATGATAGCTGTTTTGAACGCCATATTGCTTCGAAACCGAAACTACGTCAAACTGCGTTAGGTCGCGCCTCATTGAAGCTGAAAATTGTTAAGACCCGTGTATAACACGAGCCGCAAACTTTACGTGGCGAAATTTGACACAAAAGAACCTTGTATTATATGCGCGTTTTTACAGTAAGTACCGAATATGATTGCAAAGTTAGTGAAATATGCATTTGAAGAACTCCCGGCGACTCGGGAAGGCATAGGCTTGAGCCATTTTTGTGTGCAAGACTCTTCAAATAGTGACATCGCCTGCCATCATATTTATTTTGAGAAGTAGCCCTAGCCGTCTCTTACATTCTTAAGTAACTTCTTTCTCACAAAAAATTAATTAAAATTTTTTTCTTTTTTTTATGGTGAAAGAGCGGATGCATGGCAATATCATATTTACTTGCATAATGAATGCACTTTTTTTCTGAAAAATGGACACATATCTGGGGGTGCATTCATTATGCGGGGTAAAATTTTGCATTTATGCACTGCGTGCAAATGCCATATTTGGTGCCAATATGAGACGGCAAGGTACTGTGGCAGGTCTCCACTGATGGAGGCGCACCCACGGCTGGTCGGGGGCACACCACAGCAGCCATGCTCTATAAATTGCAAATATTTTTAGGGCATTTTCGGCGTGTCTTTTCCAAAGAAAAGCAGCCTACGAAGCTCACTCAGCACGGAGAGCAACGCAACTGTTCTTAGGCCTAACCACTTTCACGATTTCACTGTCCGAAAGTGGACCACAGACGACGGTGCGTTTGTTGACGTCAATGCATCCGATAGGCAAAGAATGTCCGGGGCTGGGCAATTCCTCGACCCAAGCCTCGTCAAGAGTGCACGCCGCTCGGTTTCACGGTTGATCACTTCCGCAACTACGCCACTACGCACTCGCCCCTACAAACTGTGCATCTTTGTTTGTAGGGGCGAGCAAAATCTTTTCCTGGTGAGGACTAAAAGCAAATAGTTTGAGTGCATTTTTTAAGTCCGGCACGCTTAATTCGGAGCGTTTCGCCTTCCACGTGGATTTCAAAATATCGAGAGTCAATCGCATCTCCTTGGCGTGCATTTATTTAATGAAATACTAGATAGCAGAGGCTTTCCTTAGAGTGAAACTGAAGCACTTTTCAAAACGACTGAGTTTGGAGTGGCTTTGGATTGTCTTATGTACCTTGAATTCAGCTCGCGCTGAAATTGAGCATTATTCATTGTAAATTTGTTGATTTATTTTGCAAAAACCTGCAGCCACTGCTGCGGGGCACGAGGCAAACCTATGGCCTGCCTTTTTAAATGCGTCGTGACATTATCGTTGGGTAGCAATTTAGATACCATTTCATAGAACATGTCAGGAAGGTTGTAACTGTAAAAAAAGGTACGATATACGGGTAATATATTGTTATAGCGACAAGGTAGCCAAACTTGTGCTTCTTTCTGCGCTATATAATCTCGACAATTCTCTAGTTATTGATGTTGGTAGTTACTGTACGGTTATTTTTAAGAGACGTTTATGCCTTGCGCTATTTTAGTCTATAATATGGGCTGTTCACAAAACCCCAAAATGCTGGGGGCTTCCCTTCTGTGACCGTTCTTTCCACCGTGTCGTGTGCACACCATAGAAGCGATACAGCCAGGCCCGTAGCCAGGAGAGGGCCCTAAGGACCCAACCCAACCCCCCCCCCCAAGAAAAAAGTTTTGGCGAGATGTAGAGTCTCCGGTGTGGCTTCACGTATGTCGAGCAAAACGCTCTCTTTTGTTGTTTTTTGCTCCCCGCCATTCTTCGTATTCGTTTTTGGCGGGAGTGGCCTTCAGCCAGTGGATGCAGCAATACCATAATGAATCAACGAGGAAATCACTCGCAAAAGTAACGAATTTCTGATAACCTGATTTGCTTTACTGCACGCGGTACAGGTCTCCTCGGTGCGTATTCATTCTTAGCGCTAGAAAGACGGCCGCAAAGTGAGGGAAAGTGGCTGAAAGCAAAGTGTTGACGAGCAAAAGTATGCTTATACTAATAGACGTGCCTAAGCAGCGCGGCATCTTTTCATTTCGAGTCGTTCAATCGCGCGCTCGTCCATTTTGAGGTATGCTTTAGTTCGCCTCACTCGTCGAATATCGATGTGGCTGCTCTCAACCGATCGTTGCTTTTGATTATCCGTTGAACTGTGGGGAATTGTAGTGGGCCCAGGTACACGCATATCTCCGGCGTGCCGTAGGCTGTAGAGGATGTTGGGCACCATCCGATCAGTATGTTCGTCTCTCGTGCGAAGAGGCAGCGTTGCTGACTCTCGACTTCCTCTCCCCGGGAACCAGGTTGACTGCACTGCCAACCGCCTCGTCTGCAACGAGTTTGAAGTGAAGGCCTACCCGACTCTGCTCTGGATCGAGCAGGGAAAGCTGGTGAGTCGTACGGGGCTCGCCTCCGTCGGTGATTTTCTCCTTTTTCTTTCGAGTCGGAACTGCAGTCATCAGAACTTGTTGAGTGTGCTCACGGTGGGTACTGTAGGTTTGTGTCATTACCATTCGAGGGCGATACCCAGAAAAGTGCGGCATACATTCTTCTTTCCTTTGACCGATTCGTGGAAGAGTAACTTTGAGGTCGGATGAAGGTTTTCGGAGAAGTCCATTATGTCTTCTGGTGGGTATGGAACCTGTAAGGTTGATTTTGGACCCGATATAATTTGTGTATTGTTTTATTTAAATATGGCACTCTTGGAAGCAGATTAGCATAAACTAGCGCATAATTGCGAAATGTGATGCAGTAAGCGAGGGCATATAGAAAATTTGCGTTCACCGGATGCAGAGTACTGCATTGGGGCAAAGAAACTGGGCCATGGCGCACTCGCCCGCACCTCACACTTCTCAGGTTTTCACCCGGCAGTGTTTCCTCGTTCGCTCGATCTCTCTCCAGACTAAAGGTTTTGTGCCTTGGCGTTGGAAGACCCATTTGCGTCCGGCGTCGCTCTGCCCGCGCTACAATGTGACGGGGCTCGCAGGAGTCACTCGGATCTGGTCGAGCAAGATTTGGAAGGCAGCCTCTGTTCCAGTTTCCAACGCAGCGTGTATTACTTGGCATAAGACCAGGGTTACCTTGTCCGGAATATTTTTGCCGGGCTACGGGAAAGTTTTTCCTAGGGACATATTGAAGCACCAGAGGTGCGATGCCAACGTTAAGAGTCAACGAATCGGATACCTCGGAGAGCCTAACAGATAGATGTGGGTTTTGAGAAGCCATCGTGAAAAAAGTCACTGGACGCGTCTACTTTTCATTTATATAGAACTCCACGAACCCGCTGGAAAGATGGACGATTGAAAACGCGATCTATACCTGAGACCTGAAGGCGATATTATTTGGGGAAAGTACCTAATTGAAATGCAACGTGCAGGGTGGCACGTCTACTTAAAAAAAAATTATTCAGAGTTGTCAAAATTTTGTTTTCTTTAATTAAAAATTTTTAGTTTTTATTAGGGGTGTGCGAATACTCGAATTTACGAATTCGAATCGAATAGAAAGTTCCTGAATAATTCGATTCGCGAATCGAATTCCTAGTATTCGGTCACTCGAATATTCAATATATTCAGCCAAAGACGCGCGGTCGGCGCGGAGCTGACAAAAGAGCCGTTTTTCTCCCGATGTAAGCGCCGTGATGTTAGACAGACCATGCGAGAAACACCTCTTGGTCCTACCATTCCACAAAAATCATAACGCACAGGTTAGAAAAAGAAAAGTAACGAACACCACAAACTTTATAGCATGCAGATTTACTCACGATCGTGACACAATCTACCCTTGAATCACAACCGAAACATCCCGTTTGCACCGCTTCCAGAGAGGAATTGTTGGGAAGCCGGAATTCGCGCCATGCCTAATTCTTTTCACGAGTAAAGCTTTTCGTTTCAAATTGAAGCGCCGATGTAAAACACGCTTGCTGCACTCACAGAAATCGGCGACTGCACGATCACAGAAAGAAAACCACGTTAACCACGCCGATGAAACCAGCCGAGTTATCACCGTCGTTCTTTTGAAACCACAAGCCGCGAATTCCGATTCGGAACGAAACGAAACGGAAAAATAGTGTGCCTAGATTTGAGAGGGTTTCCAACCGTTCGATAGCCGCGTTTGAATTACGAACTGCGAGAAGGTGACGAAAAGACGAAAGCGTCGATCGGGCAGGCGTCCAGGCTCTTACGTTTGCTCGCGCTCGCCTTCTTCCTACGCGACAACACAACACATGCGCACTTACGACCAATCTGCGCTGGAGCCGTCTCCGTGGTTTCAGTTTCGCTTGCTCCCTCTTTTAAATCAAGGCTCTCTAAAACAGGATAAATAGACAGAAAAATGGACGCATAGCGGCAGTTGGGTGGTGACTTGCGCCATCTAACCACGTTTTGTTTTCTTACTTCGGATTATATTGTTTAAGCCTGTTTACTTAGACTTAACACCTATCTGTTTATATATGTGAAATAAAATCCCGGGTGCCCTTTTTTTTGCTTAAAATACAGGCCAAATATCGCAAAATGCCCCTTTTCTGAGATATACAAATATTTGAAGAAAAAAAAGTCGCAATGTTAGGTAGTGCTTTTAATGAAAAAGAAAAAAGCACGCGTAACTGTAACATTTTTTTTTTTTTTTTGTGACGTTCAGAGTAGATAGATTATGTTTGCGCCATAAAATTGGATCTTTAGTGCCCAACGTCCAACAGCAACTGCTTTTTTGTCACCAGAACTTTTTTACATTTTAGCTTTTGTTCCGCACATGATGCATATTCTGCACCAGGCGCATACTCTGCACATAAAATAATCTCATTCGCAGGACACTTTGAAAAATTCAAACAAATAAAATCACTATTCGATATTCGATTCAATATTCGGCTTTTTTTTCTTGATTCGATTCGATATTCGATTTGAAAACTACTATTCGGTATTCGCACACCCCTAGTTTTTATATTTTCTTACTTTTATACATGAATAGGTGTCGCCTGCAGCAACAAACTTTACTAGGGCAGAAACTGCCTAAATTTCCCGACCATATTTTATCCGAGGACCGTGGCTCAGTTTGCACGCTGTCTTTTCTCGCCGGCGCATGCAGGTGGAGAAGTACCAGGGTGGTCGTTCCCACGAGGAGCTCAAGGAGTTTGTGAGCCGCATGACGCAGCGGGAGACCCCGAGTCCCGAGGAGGGCTCCCAGGAAGGCCAGCAGGAGACTCAGCAGGAGGCCGTGAGTGGCACCCTTTCCAGCACGATGGCTTGGTCCACTGCAAGCACACAAGGGGCTTGTTCTTTTGTTTGTTTCTTGTGCTCATGAATAGCTGATGCATTGGTAAGGATGCCCAAACGGCGAGATATTCGCTGCACCGAGAGCGTTATACGAGCGTTGTGTGCGGATCACGGGGCTAACTGAGATGATTTGGTTCACGAAGAAAGTAAGAGAAACTCACAAAACAAGTCCGCAACACGAACATGAATAGATGACGTGAGATCGGGCCCATAGAGTACAGTGAAATCTCGGTATAACGAACTTCAGGGGGCCGCAGAAAATTGTTCGTTATTCTGAAAGGTCGTTATAGTGAAAACCGCGAAATTAACCATAATTACTTATTTTCCAATGATTAAAACGTCCTACCTTTACAACGGTGGGTCCTTGAACTCGTTTTTCACAAAGATGCACAAGTCAACATCAGACAAAGCACATTTATTTAAAGTAGTCTGTGATTTTTTTTTTTGATGCGTGCAGCACAAATTTTGCAGCACAAAAGACCATTTTTTTTTTTCGTTTTTTATGCGGCAGCATTGCAGCACGAACGCCGGCTTGCTTTGTGGACGCAATAAACACCGTAAAAAGCCGCGTCTGACAAGGCTGAGAGCACACGCAGAAGTGAGAAACAAAGATGACAAAGATAAACCCGATGCGTCGCCGGCGACGCAGCCAGTGCGGTGCCACCGTAGACTGGCGTGCTTCGTAAAATAGCCGTCAACGAAAAAAAAAAGAAAGAAAAAGAAAATCGTCAACGCAAAAAGAGTTACGTTCTCGCCACGCTTCCTCCAAAAAAAAGCAAGAAAGAGCAAAGAAAAAGTTCTCCAGCTTTTTTCTCGTCCACTTTCTAGATTTTGCGCAACGTCCTCCCTGCCTCCCTCTTGCCTTTGATCCTCGCCTCTGCGCGTCTGCGCTGGTAAAACCCGTTGTCGTTTCAACAACAACAACAAACAAAAAAAAGAAATAGTAGTCCGTCTTCCGTTACCTCTCGCGCTGTCTCGCGTTTTCAACGGAGCGAGTTGCAACTTGCAAGGCGTCCGCTCGCCGTGTCGTCTGCTAGCCTGCCGCTCCGGCTGCCGTGTCAGATTCACTGAAACCTTAGAATTCCCGCACTTCAGAATATGAGTTCGTAGTACTGAGGTGTTGTTAACATGATGCGGAGCTAAATATAGTGCTCGTTATTCTGAAATGTTCGTTATTCTGAAGTACGTTGTAGTGAAATAATTTTGCATTACAACCATAGGCAGTCAGCACGGGATTTTTTAGAAGTTTGTTAATCTGAAAAGTTTGTTAAAGTGGTGTTCGCTCTACCGAGACTTGACTGTAATCCGCGAAGGCGTTAGTACAAAAATATTACATCTTGCACGCACCTTCCTGAACTCAAAGTAGGGTGATTGCATCGCTCTAAAAGCCTCCTGTATACATAATAAACTGTACGACCAACATAGCCCTAATTGGGACTATTCGTAATAAACTGTACGACCAACATAACCCCTAATTGGGACCCTAATTATATAATATAAAATTATGGTCCCGCATTTTCGGGGTTTATTTTCCTCTGAGCTTGGAGCCGTTCTCGCAAATTCGGTGTAAATTTTAGGTGTTGGGGAAAAACCGGTGTTTATTGGGACTCCTGCGGAAGAAAAAAAGACCACGGCCGTGAGATTTCCCGAGCTTCTGGGAATCTGCGCGTTACTCCAATACTCGAAAAGTTTTGGTTTCTATTAGAGAAGGGGAACATGGGGTTGTTGAAGGAAGGAGCATCCTTGCAGACAGTGGCGCTTGGGTTTTGGATCCAAGGAAGATAACTGTAGCTAAATATATCTGAAGTCTTTTTTTTTTTTTTTAAATTAGAGGATGATTTTACTTTGAGGTTCTTTGGTTTTTTTTCCCAAATTTCGACAAAACGGGCTTGGGGGTGGGGGGGGGGGGGGGCGGTAATAATTTTTGGGGTCGATCGGTTACCATATACCAAAGCACAAAACCCCACTTATAATTTATTTATAAATTGGCTCCGCTACCCTCGGGGCTCGGGGAGCATCGCGGTCGGGTGGGTATCGAGGTGCCGTAACACGCATTTTAAAAGTACAGTTCAAACGGCAAAAACAAAAACAAATTTTAAAAAATTGACCGCATCTCCCTGTGGTGACTGATGTTGTTTTTGAGGCGGAAGCTCTGATGGTGCTTGCGTCTAAACGTAGACGCTGAGCCGCAAGCATGCTCAAGCGCTTTCAGTTTCGTTTCCATCCATGTCAGAAAGAGAATGTGTGGTATAGCGAGGAACATGGTTATATAACGCATTTGTACGCATTTGACCGCAGTGCCCTCTCGTCTATAAACGTAGAGCCAATGCATGCAAAGTTTAACGCGATTATAAACGGACCTGACCGCAGCGCCCTCTCCTGTATAGACGTTGGGCGGCTACATGCAACGTTCCATCCATGACATCCCCAGCTCTTGAGTTACTACCACATCTCAGAGCCCCCTACTCGTCCCGCAGTCGTGGCCGAGTGGTTAAGGCGATGGACTAGAAATCCACTGGGGTCACCCCGCACAGGTTCGAATCCTGTCGACTGCGCAAACATATTTTTTTCATCATTTTTTTTTTCACCTTTTTTTTTTTTCTTTTTTTGCCCTACACGAGCACGTGAGCTCATGAGCAGGAGCATGAGCACTGGACGCCAGACGGAAGGACGGATGGACATGGCTAGCCCCTAAGGAGCTTCGCCCCTAAAAGGTGCAGAAGTAGAAAGGTGTTCAGTTACGGCTGTCTCGATGGATGAGAAGTCTTCGACGGAGGCGATGGCGGGGAGGGGTGTGACGGTTGCACTCCGAGCTGCTCTTAGATAGGGAGGAGTCGAAAAGCATATTTGTGCCACAGTAAGGAATGGCAACTATATACCTGCGATTAAAGCAAGACGAAAGGTATGAAGGCACCGAAAAAGTCTGAGGCGCAACGACGAGTTATAAACGAGACTTTACGAAAAGAAATTTTACGAAATTGGAAGTCAAAAGATTCTAGACGACGGCGCACGCGGGCGGCCGACGAGCCACTTTGTGGGCACAAAGCCGGGCGGGCCTTCCTGAAATTGGTGCGCTGCGTACTCTGCTTGTGCACCGTCGCGGGGGGCTTTGTGTGGCCGTATTTGAGTGGGGAGTCAAAACTGTTGACGCTCGTGATGAGAGAACACACTGGCATTGTCTATCGCAACTCGTGATTTGCGCATATTTGCCATCCTTCTTTTTTCTGTGGGCTGAAAGTAATTTGGACAGTGGTACAAGTGTTCTTATATACACTGTGGAGTTTTGATCTCGCAAATATTGCAAAACCCTCCCTCTAGTTCTACGCATTTCCAGGGATACCCAACGGGTGGCGTTGGTAGGCACTCGGTCAAACTGGGACGGGAATGTGCCAACGTTTTTGAGGAAGTGCGCAAAGAGAGCATCAGATCGGCTTAACCTCCCAGTCGTTCGACTTTTAGGCGGTTGACTTGACTGGGTGAGAATCCACAATGCACGGACTCTTTCTCTGGAGATTTTTCGGGATTACGGAAGAAGCTCGTTAATTTGCGCTTCATTAGTTTGATTTTTAGGATGGTTCGAACCAACTGCCATTGTCCAACCACGCTGCATGAAGGTTCCTGTATTATATAAAGAAAGTTAATTTGCTCGCAAATTGGCTCTGCCGCCGACACGGAGCAGTCCACTTAAGTTGATATTGAGAAAGCCCGAAAATTTGATCGTCATAGCTAATTGCTCTCGTACCTGAACTGGCGTTTAAAAGTGCCCGAAACTATTCTTTAATGCTGACGGATGGAGCTACTAGTTGCTTGGCAGTACTGAACGTATTGTATTTTAAGAGCTTCGAAATAAGGGCGTTCCTTCTTTAATATTTTTTAAGCAAAGGGGGATGAGTGGCCAAGTGAGCTATACTCGCGGTCAGCTTTCTGTGGCAACGCAGTAAATGCTAGGGGAGAGGTTGCACCAACTGCCGTACACATGCTTTCCTCCTCTCTTCGGATTGCTACAGAACGTTGACCGTGAGTATAGCACACACCAGCTCGGAGCACGTGGAGCGAAAGTTTGCACTGCAGAACCCAGGGATCCTGGGTTCAATCCCCACCCCTTCCCGTTTCGATCTGGATGAGCATCGTACTGGCGTGCGGTCGTGTATCACTACTGCGTGGTGCACGTTAAAGACCCCAGGCTAGCGGTTGTAGTGCACTGGCTGAATTTCTCATCTACGGCTGAAGAGACAAGTTGCTTGTTGAGTCAGGCTAAGTTCAGGCTGTATAAACATGCCCCCACCCCAGTTAGTTTTTAAAGAAACGCGTAAATGAATGTTTTATAAATTGAGCATTAATTCCTACTATTTTAGTGCCCCTTGAAATTCGAGTCGATGAGCTTTTGCGGTAGTAGTAAAATTGTATTATTTTTTTTCCTTGGAACGTGTTCTTGCAGCCACCTCCAGTGATGGAGCTGTCGGCATCCAACTTCGAAGGTGTGGTGGCCCAAGGCGTGACCTTTGTCAAGTTCTTTGCCCCGTGGTGAGTGCCCTGTGCTCTTTGGACAAAGTCTTCTGACGAAGCAAGGTTCTTTTCTTTGAGCGTACGGGACGGTCGTTCTGGAATTTCAGCTTCGTTGCCGGAAGACGTACGTGCCACTCTTTGGTCTGCCTCCCTGTCGAGAGCAGGCACTTTCTCTGCTTATTTGTGATCGTTTTGACAGACATTTGCCTAGCACTTTCTGCTGACTCGGGCACCTTTCTCCTTGGTGCGCTAAAGGCTCGTTCACAGATTCATCGCAGTACCTCCACGGCACTATTAATCGGCGCTGCAAATCATCACCAAACTTGCCGACGCAGCGCCGACTTCACGCTGTATTAGTGAAACAGCGCCGATGCAACGCTGCACCAGGACTAAGTTACATTCGAATCAGCATCCCTAGCGTCGATTTAGTGCCGTGACAAATGTCTGCACCAGCCATTAAGGGTGACACTTCTGGCAATGTATGAGTCCCAAATGTCGGCGCTCTATTCTCCAAAAACGGGTAAGTTGAGACCTCGAATGTCTTGCAGGTTGGTTGGTCTGGGGACCGAGCTTTTAGATTTGCAGCTTCCTACGTGGGCCATCTTAAGTGTTACCCTATTTGCTATCAAGATAAACTCTGTTGCGATTATATTACCGCCATTTATCACATACTCTCTTCATATTGATGATATTCAGATTTCCTTCTTTTCCTGTAACATTTCCAGCTGTGAACGTCAGCTTCAATTAGCCCTAAACAAACTACCGTAGAATACCGTGCATCTGCCCATTCTGCACTAAGCGCCCACCCCCAAAATTTTAAACGTCCGAAAAAATATGCACTGTCCATATATACCGTATTTACTCGCAGAATGAACGCACTTTTTTCCCGAAAAATCGATGCAAAGTTGGGGGAAGGGGAGGGGGGGGGCGTTCATTACGTGAAGTAAAATTTTTGCGTCCGTATTTACTCGCATAATGAACGATCCTTTTATCTCGAAAAATCGACAAAATCGACGTAACTTCTTATGTCTTTGCGCGCGGCGCGCAACTTCAAAACCAAACTGCAATGCGCAAGAAAGAAAAAAAAAAAGCTCCTTTTCTATGTTGGTTTTTTGCGCATTTCTGTTCTTTTTGCTTTGCTTTTCTTTCTTATTTCCTTGACGCGAGCCCCAAAACCAAACTGCGTTGTGCAAAAAAAAAAAGAAAGGCTTCTCTTTATGTTTTTTTTTCTTAATTTCGTGGATTGTTTTTCTTTTTTTTTTTTGCCGCCTTTCGCAAGCTGTTTTGTTTTACTTTGCTTAGGCGAGGGCTTCTCCAAGCTTCTCTTTCTTATCTCCTTGCGTGAGGCGCGCGACCCAAAATCCAGACTGCGCTGTGCAAAAGAAAAAAAAAAAGCTTTTCTCTATGTTCTTTTTTTCTTGCTTCCGTTGGATCTTTTTTTATTTTTTTAACGCCTTTTGCAAGTTGTTTTGCTCGCCCACGCTGCCCATGCATTGACGACCTCGCTGCACCAGGATAAAAAAGTGCATTAATTTCGCGCGTGGGGGGAGGGGTCAAAATTTTGACCTCCGAGGTTGGGGGTGCGTTTATTACGCGGATGAAAAAAAAAGTCGAAATTTTGAGAGCCGACTTGAGGGGTGCGTTCATTACGCGAGTGCGTTTATTGTGCGAGTAAATACGGTATGTAAAATTGATGACCTCGCATGCGCCCATCCCCTATTTTTTTGCGATTATCTTCAATTTTTGAGTGGGCACTTCCTATTTTACGATAGGTGCTTGGGCAGACAGGAATGGTTCTCCCCTTGAAAAAACCGTCTGTGTGCCTTTTTTTCTGTGCCGAGGTTGCCCCTTAATCTAGACCTTCAATTAGAAGGAACATGGTTGTATGTTAAAGCAGAGCATAAACATTTAAGGGTAATCTTTGACAGAAAGCTGAACTTCATTTTTCACATGGACTCTGTAGAAAAGTGTTTTAAAAGTATGAACGTTTTAAAGATCTAGCACACGAGTCTTGGGGATCGGACAGGAGGTATCTCTTGTGGCCTTGCATTGCACTCGTCCAATCCCGCCTCAATTGTGGTGCCTTGGCATATGGACCTGCGAGACCGCCAGCTCTTAAAATGTTAAGCCCAGTCTTTGCTTGCAACTCTGCGACAGGTCCTTTTCGCACATCCCCAGTCCTCAGCCTCTACACCGAGTCAAATGAGATGTCATTAAAATGATGAGACGGCAGTATTTGAGCTTGACTTGTGTGTACAAGATTTTAGCCGACCCCGACCATCCCATATATTCCTCTGTAAGAGCGTTCAAAGTCCTTTCGCTTGTTTGACAATAAACGCCGTGCATTGTAAGACCATTTAGTCTGTGTCTCGAAGGTTTCCACTCTTTTCTCCAGCTTTGTTTAAAAACGTAAACCTTTTTAAAGTTTATACTGTTGACAATATTGCCCCCTGGGAAAAAATTCCCATAGGACGTGACTTGTCCCTTTCAAGGTTTAACAAGCACAATGTTAGTTCTGTACTCATTCTGCGAGAATTTGAAGAGCTAGAAAAACAAATTATTCCGACTATATATACATTTTTATACTGATGGTTCCAAAGCTCAATCCTTCGTCAAATGCACTGTACACTCTGGAAACTTCACTAGAGTGAAATGCCTTAATTCTATGAGCAGCATTTTTGCCGCAGAACTTTACGTAGTGTTGTTGACGGTTGATCACATCACATTGAAGAAATTAGCGAGGTCAATTTTATTTGTGGACTCGCAGAGTGTGATTACTGCAATCTGCTCTCTCCAAGACACCAAGAATATTTTTGTGCAGCTTGTGCGGTCAAAGGTTAAGTGGGCATTGCAGCACGGATACCACATCATGTTTTGCTGGGTACCAAGCCACATGGGTATAGCAGGTAATGAAGAAGCCAGCTAGGCTTGCTTCATCCTCTAGAAATCTGCTGCAGTTAGCAACCTTGTTACCTTACAAGAACATAAAAGCTATCTGAAAGGCAGCGATTTTCAATACATGGTAGGCGGAATGGGACAAAGAATGTGACAATAAACTTCACCTTACTAAGCCTATTCTTGCATTGTGGGAGGGTCCTTCAAAGAACCGATTCCATGAGGTACTACTATGCCGGCTCCACAGAGGTCGTTCACATCTCACTCATAGATATCTCCTTTGTGGGGAAGACCCACCCCTGCTGCCTGCTCTGCGAAGATACGTAACCATTTTGCATATTTGATGAGTTTGTTCTGCACTTGACGAAAAGTGACAGAATCATTTTCCCTAATTTTTAGATACCACATACCATTCCCTCCTGTTCTGTTGCTGGGAGAGCACCTTTTCATCTCATTTGAACGTGTGTTCCGCTTTATTTCGGTTGTTGGCCTTTTACCCTAATTGTAGCACCAAGTTTTTAATGTCACATCCCATCTCCTAGACAATTAAAGATGAATCTTTAACCTAGTTTGGCGCAGTATGTCCTTCGAAGCTTTTGCGCCGTAAACCGAATAATCATCATCATCATCATGGTAGCGCCACCTACCAGAACAGCGCCCTCTGCGAACAATTATAACCGGAATACTGCACACTTTTCCTCTTTCTCCTGCCAAAAGCTGCCAAGGCAAAACGCCGACAGAGTGCAACCATGTGGTTCGAGCTGAATGAGATGTATTACAGGTTGACATTGATATTGATATTGATACTTACTTAAGCTCGGGAGAGCCACGGCACTGCAGAAAGCGAAGTCGCCCGTTCCACGAAGGCCTGCAGTTGGCATTGATACCAGGTGCATGTTACCTTGTCGGAAGCAGTAACTTGCATGCATTATCCATTTGTTCTATTGACTGGCACTCGGAGCGGCTCTGTTTACCAACACGGCCGGAAGGCCGCGCATGAGCAAAAGCTATGTGGGCAAAAGCGCCCTGGCTCTCCGTGCTTTACGCCATTGTGTTGTGTGGCGTCGCGCGCTATTGACGTTGTAGAGACGCTTCTAGCTTTATTTGTGCGTTGTATTTCCTAACAGCGTATGTCGTATGCTATGCCCGGCTATTTGAGCTCGCTACCCGAGCCTGAGCGACAGCGGTATCGAAACAAACTGTGTGTGGATGGCGTTGCCTTCGATGATCCGTCACGCCGCAAACAAAGCCTGCTGGACTTCCGACGTGAAGTTGCTGCCACCGAAGTCGAAGGCTCACGTCGTCGTTTATTTAGTTTTTCGCCAAGCCAGTTCACGGCCGACGCGGTGCAGGCGTACAAGTCTCTTGAGGCCTACGATTACCTCGAGTTGGTTTCCGTACTGTTGGCGGGATCAGCAGACCGTGGGTCTGCGGAAGTGTATTTATTAATTGATTAAATACACACGGCGTCTTCAAGGCAAGGTACAATATTTTTCCTAGCCTGATGACCACAACGCATGGCAAGCAGGAACGATTTGTCCGTTCTGCAGTCTTGGCGGTAGCACGTTACAAGTAACGGCATTACCGGGAATGTGTTACTTTTTTCAGTAACGTAGTAACCTACTCGTTACATTTTTGACACAGTAATGGGTTAGCGTACGTTACTAGTTCAAGTAACGTAGTTATGTTATTCGTTACTACTTTTCAACTCATGAAGAAATTACACTTCAATTTTTCCGTGTTTTTAGGCGTCAAGCCATGTAAATTGCTGAGTCTTCTGCGTTTTTTTGCGTTTTTTCTTGGGAGTATTTAGGTGAAACCGTAAAAGAGATAAAGTAATTATGTTTAGTTTCTGCATGAACATAATGTTTCTTGATATATGAGCTTATGCATACATGTATCGTCAGAACAGTAAAACGTGTTCAATCATAATTTAAAAAATGACGCATAAGTAACATGCGTTACCTTTTATCGATAGCGGTAATGCGTCCCTTTATTTTTAGGTAACGTAGCTTGGTAACTCAATCCTTTTATTTGCAAGTAACGTAGTAACTTATTTAGTTACTTTTTTCGGTAACGCCTACAGCACTGCCGCTTTGTCGCCGATCCCTTCTGCTTGGTAGCACGGGCGTAGCGAGCCTTCAACGATCGCTTGGCCGGTGCTTTGTGCGCGAACACCATGAGAACAAAATCCGGGTGGTCTCGATCAGACGATGGTTTCCCTGCACATAAGCAAGCCTCGGGACGGAGATTGAAATGGAAGCCGCACTTGCCTTCAAGAAAGTGCTTGCCGCACAAACTGTCGTTCGTGCGAGGCGGCCATTCTTTTCGATCCACAGGTATTATCCACCTTCTGTGCTTTTCAGAGTCTGCCGGGAACTTGTGGAAACCCACTCCGCGACTTTTTGTACCTTTCGGTGCAATTAACGGCCACACAGCTTTGCGGCATGCTGAAATGCTATGACGCCCAGGCGAAACGTGCGCCCTTCTGCCCACACGACCCGGCTCCAGCGCGATCGCAGCGCCACCACAACTCCGTGACGTCAAGCCCGCGTGTTGGTCTATACTGTCGAGACCGGTTATGGCAAAGTCGGTAATGACGAAATAGCGGCTACAGGGAAGCGATCACGATTTATCATTCCCTTTCATTAGACAATTCCTGCTTATTGATTCATTCATTCATTTATTATCCCTATCTGGTTAGGACAGGCATATTTTCAAATAAACGGTCGTTGGAATAAAAAAACAATTTTTTGCCTACTATTTATGCTACAATAGGATTTTTTCGACTTGCTAACAAAACGGAAATTGTACCCCTGTGGGATGATGATGAAAGCATTTGTACCCACATAGTGTGCGCTCTGCATTTGATTGAAACTTGGGTTTTATTCTACAGGCTCAGCTTGTTTTTAATAAAAAAAAAAAAAAACTTGTGGCACGTTATCAAAACATTGATCTTAAAGGGAGCGAAGCTTTTCTTACGTTCTATTTAAAAAATGTGACCAGCACCGTCACGTGCAGTAAGAGCATACATGGTCTGTATGGTGACCCAACATAGTTTGCATATGTTGAACAAATCATTTTGTTTTTTCTCATTCTGTAATGTTATTTTGGTGCGACGAAAACATTACACTCCATCCTTGTGTCCGGCTACTGTGAGTAGCGCATGCTCAACAAAAGCTGCAGGAAATGCGTGCGTGAATATTTTTGTAACATAGAGTTACGAACCGGTTTGAACTGGTTTGCACTTAGTTGAACAGGTAACCAAACCGATATTTCGCGCATGCGAGCGAACCAAACCGGAAGAAAATAAGAAGCCACTGAACCCGAAGCCGAACCGAACGAGGCTTTCTGCGTCAAATTGGTCGAAATTTCCTTCTCACGCGGGGCACGCAGGTGCGGCCACTGCAAGCGGCTGGCGCCGACCTGGGACGACCTGGCGCGCAAGTTTGCGGCCCGGACCGAGGTGAAGGTTGCCAAGGTGGACTGCACCGTCTACGAAGCCCTCTGCAACAGCCACGAGGTGAGTGCCCACCCGTCTGCCCCCACCCACTGCCGCCACAGTGCCCAGAACGCCTCTCTGACCGGTGTCCCGTCTCGCCCGTGGCAACAAAGGACGTCACAAAAGCCGAAGTGTTACGCTCCAACCACCAGGATGTCACACTCCTGGTGGTTGGAGCTGAAGTCCCAACAAAAGTAGGAGCAAATGCTGGCGTTGCTGCCGTCACGTGGTCCCAACTCTGCTGCTGGAGCTTCGGTGGACTGTCGAGCTAGAGAGTGACCTGCAACCGGGCGTCTGCCACCTCGACCGCCGCCATTGCGGCACCGCCAGGATCGCAGCCGGTGACGACATGACACTTGTACGACCTTGTCGGGTGAAAAATCGAGAAAGCGCTTTTGGGGTCGCATCGGTCAGACGGGCTGGTGCCGTACCGGCTTGCATTGCCACCACCGTGGCACCGAGGGATGCCCAGTCTCTTTATTTCTCCGAGGTGACCGCCACAGCAAAAAGCTATCTGCGCCAAAAACTATTCCTAATTTTATATTTTCGATCAAAGAGGTGAGTCGACACGAGAGGTCGATTTTTTGTTAGTTTTATCAAAAATCCTAAAAATCCTAAACAAATTTACGGTGCTGTCTGAATCGCAAAATTGAACTACACATCGTCGAAGGCTCAGTTTCTGCCTAAACATAGAGGTAGTAATCCAAGCCAGATGCCGAAGTTTCAGAATGAACAGTTACCTTATTAAACAATTACGACAGACTTTTGGAAATTTTCAACAATAAAATGGTGGCCGAAGGTGTTAAAAAATTAGTTGGGCCGTATGGCGCGAAAAACCGAGATTGGGCCCCATTTTTCCATTGAAAGTGTCAGAAAGTACAGTGTTTTTTGGTCGATAGTCCGCAGAGGCAAATTTGGGGTCAAAAAATAAAAGTTTTTGCTTAGATATAGTTTGCACCTTGTGCATAGTCCGTGTATAGTGCGTAGTCCGAATGTGAGAAGGTTCGTGCGGATGAGGTCTCTGTCCTCGCCAAGAAGGACGAGACAGAGGATTACTGATACAACTTTTATTTATGAGGTTCAGAAAAATTAGAGGAAAAAAAAAAGAACTTAATCAAATAAAAAAATATATATGTACAAAGAAGAATGGTGCTCATGACGGTATTAAGGCACACATATGGTAAATGAAATCAGTCATAGTTCACATACAAGTGATGTAGGGCAGAGAAATGCACTTTACCGCTACGTGTATGGAGTGTTCAGCGATGACAGAGATGTGCAGTCGGTGGTCTTAGATCACACAGCTTCCTTCTTCCTCGTGGCAGCCGCCTTCTGTTCTGAGGTGTCCAGGGTTCGTCGATTACAAATCGTCCTTGCGCCTCGGGATTCCATTGAGTTTCCCCAGGTGGGATGGCTGCTCCAAGAAGGCCTGAACTTGCTTCCACGTTGACCTTCCACCCCTTGTCATTGTTCTTTTTTTCCCTTTTTGTGCCGCCCGTTCTCCATCTTCTTTTTCTTCTTTTTGCAGCGTTGTTTTCTTGGTTTCACAGCACACCTGGACAAATACCTGCTTTATTATCTCACAAGGAAGCTTGCATCATACATAAATCAGCATTAACATACTCCATTGTTCATTACATCCTTCACGTCTTGTCACAGTGAAATATCTAGAAAAAACAAGTCCTTCTGAAGTGTCACGAATGACAACTGATGAGACAACGAGTGACTGAAGGAAACCAAACACCGAATGGGGCAAAGTTGTGCCCAAAACAAAATAGAAGAAGGCTAGCGTCGCAGGCGTCGTTGGTGGCGTAACAGCACAATCAAGTGCTGGGGCGAGACTGACTCGTAAGGCGCGACGCAGCTTCTTTTAAGCCTTCCCTGGGAGCCTAGAATATTCTGCCTCGATCCTTCTCAAAATGTGTATTCTGAACATGAATAGGCTAGACGGTTCTCCAACCTTCCAATCTTCTCCAATCTTTTACTTTCATAAAGGAAGATAAAACGGCACGCAATGCCGGGAATCGAACCCGAGCCACCTGTGTGTGAGCCAAACGTGCTGACAACTCGGCTAAGTAAGTGCGCGGCCATAGTCCACACCCGTAGGTAGTCTGCATCGGGTCAAATTTCAACTTTTGAACGTGTATAGTCTGTGGACTATAGTCCGGAAAATACGGTATCTTATCATTTTTGAATAAGATAAAAAATGGTGGTGAAACTTCTGTCTCGAGCTGCTAGCACTATATTCGGGCGGAGACCGAGCGGCGATGCGGTACTTTATTTTTGCAGTGAAAAGTACTAATTTTATTTTGGACACCGTAACAATGATGTTGCATCTGGATTTGCCTAAATACAGCTTTCATGTTTCTACAAGAACACACCTACGTGTTTTCTTTCACATATGTTCCGTTTCGTCCGAAAACAAAATTGCTTTTATTAATTGGAGCAAGGAAACTGGAAACAGTGTTTCGGGTCGAAGTTCGGATGCAAGTTGTTAACGCAAATTTGTAGGCGATTGACACTATCGCAAATGCGTGTCTGGTGCCTTAAAGCTGTATGCTGTCACCGTGCAAGCAGGCGGTAGTACTTTAGCAGGGGTAGGAGCTTTCCCGAAATCCATTGGTTCTGTAGCAGACAGTGCCTGATATGGGGACATGACGTACGACCACGTGGAACGTCGCCACGTGCCACACTTTGACACTTGGGGCCGGATGAACAGCTATGGGGGCCTGGTTCGAGCAAATTAGGGGGCCCCCTTTATTTTGTTACTCGCCACCTTTTGCATTTATTTCAGCCCCAAAATAAAAAGAAAGCCAATTTTTCCTGGTATTGAATGGTCCACATACATTTCAGTACTCAGAAGTTAATGTTAACATTAAACATATTTTTGTAAACGTTTACAGATCTTTTCTATGCTGACTGATCATCACAAATATATATTGGAAGTTTTTATTACTTCTCGTCTGTAATGGGAGAAATGGAAAACTTCTCACAGGCAAAATCTGGAGAAACTTGGTGATTACTTTGATGTTGCATTGACATACATCTGACTATTAACAGCATTTCTGTTTGGAGAAAGGCAATATATCTACAATTGCCACAAACTTCAGTGTTGTTTTATTTTCCATTTTCCATTAGATACCGGTGATTCTTTGAAGATCTTACAGTGAAAATCACATTTATTTGTAACTCTTTCACTGCCTTCCACTTGTACGCTAGTGAAGTGAACACAGCATTCAAAATTAAATTTTTTGTTTGACACAATATAGATTGACACGCGGTGCAGCTCTGTTTACCAACACGGCCGGAAGGCCGCGCATGCGTAGAAGCTATGTGGGCAAAAGCGGCCTGGCTCTCCATGTTTTTGCCATTGCGTTGTGTGATGTGCGCTCATTGTTGACGTTCTAGAGATGCTTCTAGCTTTATTTGTGCATCATATTTCTTGTCAATGTATGTCATAAGTTATGCCCGACTATTTGAGCTCGCTACTTGAGCCTGAATGGCAGCGGTATCGAGAAAAACTGCATGGACAGCATTGCCTTAGGGTTCGAACGATCCGTACGCCGTAAACAAGGACCACTGGAGTTCCGACGTGAAGTTGCTGCCACCGACGTCGATGGCTCACGTCGTCGTTTATTTAGTTTTTTCGTCACGCCAGTTCACGGCCGACTTGGTGCAGGCGTACAGGTCACTGGAGGTCTACAATTACTTCGAGCCGCTTTCTGCGCTGCCGGCGGGATCAGCACAGTGGATCAGCAGACTGTGGGTCTGCGGAAGTGTATTTGTTAATTGATTTAATACACACAGCGTCCTTTGAGTCAAGGTACGATATTTTTCTTACCCTCATGATCGCAAAGCATGACAAGCGGTAATGCTTTTTCCGTTCTGCCGCAGGTCTCCTTCCACTTGATAGCACGGGCGTAGCGAGCAGTGTTGTAGGCATTACCGAAAAGAGTAACGAAGTACGTTACTCGTTACTTGGAAATAAAAGGAACGCGTCGCCGACCTACGTTACCTCAAAATAAAATTGAAGTGTTACCGTTAAAAGTAACGCACTGTACTTTTACATTACTTTTTTATTTTTAAATTAACAGTAACAATAGCTTCTTTTTTTCTTTTTTCTGCAACAGCTTTTTTTGACACTGGGACAGAGGGCGTAGGCGTTGGGGTTTTTCTGAAGTGGGACTGTTTGCATGGGGAACAGACGAGCAAAATTTTGGAGGTGGGTGGATTGTAGTGCAATAATTAATGACTTGGCGCCTATACTTCGTTTCCGCTTAAGTCCAGATGCAGCCAAAGCTACGAGCTAATGGGACCAATCAAGCAGCAACAAAAGAGCGAGTCACTGGGTCTCTTGTTTATGATTGGTTCAGTGAGTAGAACACGTACAGAAACATGACGGACTCCATGATGGTGTGTTTTTGACGCTGTCGACTGGTCCCATCAGCTCATAGCATAGCCTGCGTCTGGGCTTAAAGTAAAACAAAGTATGAAAGCACAAAAAAAAATCACTTTTTTGAGTTTTTGAAAAGAATATGTGAAGAGTAACATAAGTAGTAGTACGCGTTATTCGAAATAAATAACGTAAGCATGTTCCCTGTTACTGTCTTGAAGAAGTAACAAGTATGTTATTACAATTGAAAACAATCGTGTTGGTTAACCTTTTTACACATCTGGTTGAGGACAGGAAGAAACAACACTCGTGTCGGACTTGGACGCGATAGACCTTTAAGATGTGTAGAAAGGTTAATGGGAGCGACAGTCCCAGAGGTTGCAATGTAAAGCATGCTAAAAAGTTTGTAGAATGCAAAGAAAGAAAGGTTTATTCAATTCCACTATCCTGTGGCAGTCAGTACATTGGACAGACTGGGAGATGCGTCAACCATCGACTCAGAGAACACAACTTGGAAGCATCAAAGACTTCAAATGAGTCGTATCACCCAATTGTCGTTCACAGCCGCAAGTGCGATCACTGTACTCTTTATTTCTCTGATACCGGAATATTGGTCGGGCACAACAACAGATTTCGGAGGGAAATCATTGAATCATTTGCCTGGGGCTGTAAACAACATTTCTGCACCTTCATTATCATTGACAAAGACAGAGGTTGAATTCCTAACACCAGAGATGACTAGATTACTGACACCTCGTCGTGACGCTAGAGCTTTTAAAACTTTTATCGTTATAGCACATTTCCCTTGGGTCTGTAAACAACAATATATCTGCACCTTCTTTATCATTGGCAATGATAAAGGTCGAATTCTAAGTAATCAGAGATAACTTGATTAGTGATACCTCGCTGTGATGCCAGCACTTTTTAAACTTTTATATTTACAGTAAATTCACTTCTTTTATAACTATTATCTCCTTACCCTCATTGAGAACGTTGAGACCCTTGGGGGCGGTTTTATCGTTGTGCCATTCTATGTTGTTGCTAAATGAAAGATGTCCTGTTCCCGTCCTTGTCCTCGTTGTTTTATACTTTCAAGTCTTGTATGTTATTACGTTACAGAAAAAGTAACGCTGTTACCGGCAACGCTGTTACTTGTAACGCGTTGCCGCCAGCACTGGTAGCGAACCTCCGACAAGCGCTGGCCGGTGCTTTGTGCGCGAACACTGTAGGAACAAAATCTGGGTGGTTTCGATCAGACAACAGTTTCCCTGCACATAAGCAAGCCTCGGGACGGAGATCAAAATGGAAGCCACACTTGCCTACAAGAAAGTGCTTGCCGCACAAACGCATCGTCTGCACGAGGCGACCATTATTTTCGATCCACGGATATTATCCACCTTCTGTGCCTTTCAGAGTCAGCAGGGAACTTGTGGAAACTCACCCTGCTACTTTTGCTGTATCTTTCAGCATGCCGCAAAGCTGCACAGCTTTGCGGCATGCTGAAATGCCATGACACCCATGCAAAATGTGCGCCTTTGCCCACACCACCCGGCTCCAGCGCGATCGCAGCGCCGCCGCAGCTCTGTGGACGTCGAGCCCGCGTGTCGGTCTATATGCTAAGTGAGAACTATTATCGTACAAAATATGAAATATAGGGGACAAACTACAACTGTGAATATTACAAAATATCCTACCCAAAATATTTCAGAAGAGGCTGCAAAAAGCCACTGGTGCAGATTAGCAACTGCCCGAAGTACCTTTGGCAGTGGCTGAATAGCGTCGTTGGTCATGGCCTAGAAATTATAATAACATTCAATTACTTTATTGTCACTCACCTTCAAAATGTCCAATACATTTTCAGAGTATATCAGTCCTTTGTGTTTTTCAAAATATAGTTCAAAATCAAACTTTTATGATTATAATAGGACACATTGGAAATTATTTTCTTCAAAGCGCTCTTTTTGCAGGAAGATAGAAAAAGAACTCAGACATCAACTTGATTGTGGCTGAAACGAATGGATGTGCGTAAAATACAGAAAATCTAAAGAACTTCACTTTTGACATTTTGTCGATGACGGCACGCATTGGACACTCAAAAGCATGACACCGGGGCATTTCTAGAGCATAGCTCTTACGAAATTTCTCGCTAGCGAACCGAGAGTTGTCGCACACCCGAGGTAGAAGAACTGGGCATATTTTTCCCTAATCAGCGGCCGGAAGTGGCGCAAATACCTGGTATAACGAAGGAAGAAAGAAACTGCAGCGTTCACCAGGAACCTCGAAGAATGCCGCGGGAACGCATCCCGCGTATGCCGACTTTATCCGTAGAATCGAAATAAACAAAGCCTTTTCCAGCCTATTGTGGAACAGAGCGCTGTACAAACGCACTTTCCAACGGGCGGTCGCGTAGGCGTCGCGGCCGAGCTCCAAAGAAGCGCTCTCATCCGACGGCGCTCCCACGTGCAGGTGCAGGGCTACCCGACGCTGGTGCTGTTCAAGGACGGCAAGAGAGCGGCAGAGTTCAACGGTGCCCGGGACTTGGAGGCCCTGCACGAGTTCGTGGAGGTGCATCTAGGACGCCACGACGAGTTGTAGCTTGTCCAGGTGCTCCGGAGGACTTGGACTTGCCGGACGGTCAGAGCAGCGGAGCAAGGCTCCCGCTGGTGCCTTCCAGGATGAGGTCCTCCCAGAACTTGGGTGTTTGGTGACGCGCCCTCCGTGGAGTCGGCCATCGTCCATGTGTGGGAAGAGTAGGGTGCGACGTCCCCACGGCGGAAGCGCTGAATCCTCTTGTCGGCGTGCACGTCCTTCCAGCAGCAAAGTCCGGGTGGCGTAAGCAACAGCTCCGACTGGTCTTCCGTCGGTCCCCAGTTGGGGAAGGTGCTGTGGCCCACTTGTTTCAAATGAGCACATCTGGGTACTTGTTTTTCCGGTTTTGTGCCCTAGGCACGGGTATGATATTTGGATGAATGGATAAATAAATGTTTTTTAATACTCCTACTTCTCTTCATTGCATATTCTGTCTCGATTTAGAATCTAGAACTACTGGTGGGTATAAAAACTGGTAACATTACTTATTCTTCGCTTTGGCATAGTATGTGAAAAAACAAGAAAAAAACAGAACTCCATGTTTAAACTTAGAAAATTTGCATGTTTATTCAAAGGGGCGCTAAGTGGTAATTTTTTGTACCACCTTCTTTTCACACACAATCAATGCACCCAAACATCCCACAAAACAAAAGAAAAAAAATTGTACATACATGTTTTTTTGTTTTTTCTTTTAATTGTGAGCACACATGCGACATGCCCCTTCTGCGGGGTGTTTTTTCTAGGATGGAAAATATTCAAGAAAACGCCCTGGAAATAAAAATATTCTTGCAAAATGTTATCGACCAAGGCAGATGTTGGGGCACGAGTGCACACAAACTTTTGGTGGCTTAATTTACTCATATTCTCTAATTCACTTTTACCTGGCATATTTTAATTGGCGATTTGCAGCTCCTCGTTAATGCTCCCGGCAGAACCGATTAGAGATACGCGATCGCTCGATGGTGACGTGGTAGCCAGCATCACGTGGCGGGACTAGGTATTTCTCCACTTTGCTCGCGTGATTTAGCGCATAGCAGCAGAAACTTCGCTAAGTATATTTGGTTTTTGCTATGGGGTCATTCCATGTCAAACGCCCCAAACGTCGCGCTCGACCCTTCCGATTTCTAAAAAAAAAATCATGGCCTTTTGTTGCAATGTTTGTAGCCATGCCCTAAAATATTTTTGGCGAAAATATTTCTTAGATCACGTGAGAGCGGATGAAACTTTTAAAACTGCGTTAAACTGGGCATCACTCAATAACTCATGAAAAATTTCTTTTTAGTGAAACTACCAACACTATTTTTCTCTTAAATTTCCACGGCTTTCGACTTACAACGTGGTTGGGCTTGTAAAGATTTGTTTAATTTAAATATTAAAAAAAAACAAAAAAACTTTGAAAATTTTAACATTTTTGTTATTTTCTTGAAAAATATATAATTGCTCCCGGGACTTAATAGAAATTTTTACCGGCAGCCCTGCATGTATATATTCTATAAAAATGTCTAAAACCGCTCAATTAAATATCTCGCAGTAAACAAAGATCCTGAAGTTGCCAAAAGTGTGTTTTGGCGCAAAAACAGCCGTTTATTCCACCCTGAGGTGGTCCAAGTAAAAATACAAATATGGTGGGTTTTGAAGAACGATCAATAATCTTTTGATTCTGAAAGTTTCATCAGAGTAATTTTTGTTTAAAGCGAGAAAACAATTTTTTGAAGTTGAACTCTCGCACCACTACCCGGCGTCGCCTCTTAACGCCTCTTCGCCGCACAGCACGCCATCTGCGACGATAGCTGACACGATTAGGTCCAAAGAAAGAACGGAGTTTTCTGCCGCTTCCCCTTGTCCGTCTTTCCGGCTGCAAGGGAAGAAACGGCGGGTATCGTGTAATAATCAGAGGTCCTTTGTACCCGAGGGCGGCTCGAAACGCGATGCCTAAACCACGGGCGGCATCAAATGACCAGGACTTCTCCATGCCATGCCAAAGGTCCCACGGCCACGCTCCGATTCCTAAAATAAGATTGATGGCTCTTCACCGTAACGTTTGTGCTGCCTCTAACATATTTTTTTTGTCGAAAACCAAATTTCATGGGGTAATGGCGGTTTGAACTAGTAAAAGGGGGTAGAACTATGAGCCATTCAATATTTGATGAAAAGTAAGTTTTTTTTTACAGAACACGAATATTTTTGCCTAAAATCCCTACGGTATTTGGATTGCTAGGTAATAAGGATCATGGTCATGGAATTTGGTATGCTCGAAGCAGTTTTAAAAGAATATATGAGCATTTTAGCATATTTTTAGTTTCGTTACAAACTATGTGGCTTTGCTGCATGCGACAGTAAATACTCTTATTGACAGCCCTGTACACAAAAAAGGTTTCAGGCCGTACAACTAAATATCTTGCAGAAAAAAAAAATTTGTGCAAAATTGCGTTTTGCCTTTTAAAGAGCCGTCAATTCTGCCTTGAGGTGGCCCAAAGAAAAATACGTAACATGGTGCCTTTTACAAAAGAGTTTATTTCCTTTCGTTCTTGAAAGTTTAATTGAGGTAATTTTTGTTCTAAAGAGGAAAAATCAGCAGAACCCATCCTTTGGGAATGATTATCTACGTTAATGCGAATAGCATCAAACGGTGCGGAGTTATGCGCGTTCGTCAGGTGGCCGGCACACTCTAGATACGCCAGCCCACTCTTGAGGCGATTCTAAATTTGTTGACACTTTCACAGCCCTGCGTACGATCTCCGCAGCCCAGCACGTGCGTTTGTGTCACTTAGGAAGGCGAGCAAAGCACGCGCCATACGCACAAACACTCAAAATGGTACCGACCAGACTTTCTGGCGTCTCAGCTAGTCTCAACCAACGGTACTCTAAACGGTTGTTTATATCTTTACCATAGGACGCGCTTTACAGCGCTGTCACAGCTACCGGTGCGCGCGCGTTCCATGCACGAGGGCTCATTCCGCTCTCGTGAGGCTGAGCACGGCCGCTACATCACCCTCTCCCCGAGCGCGGGAGAGGGTGCATGGAACGCGCGCGCACCGGTAGCTGTGACAGCGCTGTAAAGCGCGTCCTATGGTAAAGATATAAACAACCGTTTAGAGTGTGTTGAATGACTGCCTTCATGCTCTGTGGTTAGCGCGTCTGCCTGCTGATCAAAGGGTCAACGGTTCGAATCCCAGCCGGCGCCGGTCTTTTTTATTTATTTATCGACCCGCGGCGTAAGAGGTTAGATAGCCAGATAGATGCATAGATAGACGAAAAGTGCGTGAAGTATTCAAAGAATGCTATTCGCATTAAAATGCTATTCGCATTAAAAACATTTTGAAGTTGAGCTTCCGCGCCGCAACCTGGCGTCATTCTTTGCGCCTCTTCTCTGCACAGCACGCCACCATCGAGCCCGGCAAAGTGTGCGATGGTGTCACGGTGTGCGCACGCTGGTAGAAAACAGGACCTCGAGTTTTCGGGTGCATCTTGGTGGGAAGAGGCTTTTTTCTACTCTTGTTGCTTTATTACTTTTCCTATTTTGACCGTTTTGCGTGGCTGTGTCCTCCTGTGGACTTCCACTGTCTTGATATCAGCAAATGCTTAGCGCTGCCAAGCAAGAGCATCCACTAGTAAGCTAGCTGTTTCTTACGTACACATCGCAATCACTCTCTCTTCTCGAAGTCAGGACAGATGTAGACAGCAACACAAAAGCCCCGTGAACGGGCAATCTCATACGACGAGGCGATGTGGTGTTAACGAAAGCGCGCAGTTAGAGGCTCACGCCTCGTTTGTGTATAAATCGGCTTTGAAACGGCAAATCCTTGCGTCGCTGAATAGTTCCACTTTTCACCGCAGTATGCGTGACAGCTAGATTTCGCGGCGATATTATCGCGTTTCCCTTTTAGGAAAAGTCCACGTAAGTGATGCCGCCCGTACTAGGCATCGAGTTTCGAGCCGCCCTCGGGTACAAAGGGCACAACGGGCCTGCTATTGCTACGCGCTGGCGGCACTTCCGATTATTACACGATACCCGCCGTTTCTTCCCTTGCAGACGGACAAGGTGAGCGGCAGAAAACTCCGTTCTTTCTTTGGACCTAATCGTGTCGGCTATCGTCGCAGATGGCGTGCTGTGCGGCGAAGAGGCGTTAAGAAGCGACGCCGGGTTGTGGTGCGAGAGTTCAACTTAAAAAATTGTTTTCTCGCTTTAAGCAAAAATTACTCTGATGAAACTTTCAGAATCAAAAGATTATTGATTGTTCTTCAAAACCCACCATATTTTGTATTTTTACTTGGACCACCTCAGGGTGGAATAAACGGATGTTTATGCGTCAAAACGCACTTTTTGGCAACTTCAGGATTTTTGTTTACTGCGAGATATTTAATTGAGCGGTTTTAAACATTTTTTTATAGATTATATACATGCAGGGCAGCCGGTAAAAAGTTCTATTAAGTCCCGTGAGCATTTAGATATTTTTTGATAAAATAACAAAAGTGGTACAATTTTCAAAGATTCTTAGTTTTTTCAAAAATATTTAAATTAAACAAATCTTTACATGCCCAACCACATTGTAAGTCGAAAGCCGTGCAAATTCAAGAAAAAAATATTGTTGGGTGTTTCATTAGAAAGCTGATTTTTCATGAATTATTGAGTGATGCCTAGTTTCACGCTGTTTTAAAAAGTTAAAACCGCGCTCACGTAATCAAAAAATTTTTTCGCCAAAAATATTTTAGGGTATGGCTACGGACATTGCGGCAAGAGGCCATGAATTTTTTTAGAAATTGAAGGGGTCGAGCGCAACGTCTGGGACGTTTGACATGGAATGACCCTATGACGCAAACGTGCATAGGATGAAACCTAAAGACAAATCCAAATACACCAAGCAAACGGTCATACTTGTGTACCGCACGGATACTTCGACGTGGAGACCAAAGAGCATACTTCTACGTGCTCCTCCCGACTTCGAGCAGCAAACAAAAGAAAATACGTACTCGAAACTACGATTCTCGGTGAACGCCACTCGATTCACGGATTCCGGAAGCAAAAACAACAATGGAACCCAATTGAGCTGCTTACAAGTCGGTGCAAAGGCCTAAAAAGGTGGGTTGGACCAAGGTTGGATGGCCAAGGCACTTGTCACGATCGCTGCCCCCGACCAGCTGCCTCGTTGAATAGAAGATGTTTGCGTGACACTTTCTTTTCTTTTTTTACGGCGAAGCTGTTAAGCGCGATCCAAACCAACGCGTTTTTGTGCGCACGTAGGCCGTGTGCTTCCCGGAAATTGCGTATTTCGTGACGTCTTTGCTGTTTCCGGGGCGCTTTCTGAGTCACAAGCATGCGCGTTGGTTAGGACCAACGTTAATATACTTCGTTTCAGCTTGGGTCCAGACGCAGCCGATGCTACGAGCGCGAGCGTGTGACCCTGAACAGTGCTTGCATTGCACGAGCGCGCGTGCTTGGCAGGGACGCTGAAAGCCCGGAGCTCGCGCTTGTAGCATCGCCTGTGTCTGGACCCAAGCTGAAACGAAGTATAGAACTCTCAGTTGGGAAACTCACCGTTGAAACCTGGGCCGCTGGCGTCCACCGAGACCGAGCTAAATACGACAACAGCGCCACTCTGTATCATTTGTCTGTGCTGTGGTCGCCTTGAGCTTTTACAAAGCATGTTTTTGCGTAAAAACTAACGGAAAAAACTCTTTGTAGTAAATTTTATTGGAGTTTAGTACAAAATGGAGGGCGCGTGTTGTTTTCTAAAATCTTTAGTTCGCAAGGTTTTGCAGTATAATGGACCTTTTCCGAGAAGCGTTCTGCGCGGGGAGGAAGTGGACGAGTGGGCTAACGCGTCTCAGCTCGGAGCGTGGAGCGAAAGCTTGCGCTGGGAACCTCCTGGGTTCGATTCCCCACCGCCCTCGCCCCTTTCGATCTGGATGAGTTTCGTACCGGCACGCGTTCGTATGATCACTACTGCGTGATGCACGTTAAAAACCCCAGGTTAGCGGTTGTACCGCACTGGCTAAATTTCTCATCTACAGCTAAGAGACCGATTACCCGTTGAGGCGCATCTCCCCATCAAGGCTGTATAAACATAAAGAGCAAACCAATTTTTTTTTTTTAGCGTTCTGCGCACGCGCGAGCGCCCGATGCCAAGCGGCGGAAATTGGCACCAAAAATCGAGGAAATTCGGAAGGAGGCTGTAGATCAGCGAGTAGCAAACGTAATTGCAGCATACATATAATTGTGTTACGCAAAAAAAGAAAGCGGACGGAAAGAATAACACGACGTTTAAGTGGACGCCACGGATGCCCCACTTGGACGGCGCGTTGGGCACGCCCCGCTGCTCAGAGAACGAAGAAACTGGTAGCGTAGCTCCCATTATCGATTGGTAGCGCAGGTAGGTTCCTTCCTCGATTTTTAGTTCGTGCAGCCACCACCTGGTGCCGTCGGTATGTGAAAAAGGTCCATTAATATTGTTTTCATACAACCGTGCCTCAGCGGTGATTTCAGGTAGCGCGTCCTGAGTTAGGCGCATATTAACCACGGCAGTAATCCGCGGCGCGTCCGCTTGGGAGTCGGGGAGGTACCTCGAAGCCCCTTCCACAGTACCTGTTCTCGCCCAAAAATGGCCGATTACAACGAAAATGGAAGTCACGTGCAGTTCCTCGAGTGGCCGCTGCGGGAGGAAGGGCGGCGTTGGGATCGCCATTAGCTCGATTCTCGTGGACGGATCGGTGCCACTTTTTCAGAGCAGTCTCTATGGCAGTTTTCCAACTGAGTGGTTCTAGTAACGTTGGTTAGGACGGTGCGCTTTCGGGCGAGCGGAAAGCATCTGTGCCAGACGGCAAAGAAACGCGGAGCCAGACCTGGTGCCCTCCACCGATTGGCCAAGAGAGGAGCGCCTTACTACGTCATCGCGCATTTTCGTGCGCGTTCAGAAGTTGAAATCATCCAACTTATGCGCGGCCGGGAGGCACAAGGAATCAGCTCGGCGTCACGAAATACGCAAATTTCGGGAAGCGCACGGCCTACGCGTGCACGAAAACGCGTTGATTTGGATGCGCTAGGATCGGGGGAAATAGGGAATTGTAGTAGACCGTTTTTCTCCTCCGCTACGGTATCCCTGAAGAAAACACCGCAGCTGCGCATGCGCTCCGCCAGCCTTATCTGCATAGTTCAAGGTCTTGTGGCGGATTACGGAGGACTATCCGGGTGTTTAGCGAGCTGCGGAAACGGTCTACTGCAATTCCCCAATGTTTATTAAAATGTGACGACCAACCAATCCCTAAATCAGGAGCCCAACGTTTCGAAACCGGTTCGGCTTCTTCTTCAGGGCGACTATTGAGGAAAGGAGCCGCAATCTTCTTTTTCCTCTATGGCGGAGGCGAATGTGCACGATCCCATCTTCTTCCTCTTTGATCGTTTTTTGAAGACGCATGGTGGAGCCCGTTCACATACACAGATGGCAGTGCACCAAGAGACCTATTAATGTTTGTTGGCGTGGTCTGAATGTGCCAAGATTCAAGGAAGAGCCTCCGGCGAGGATTCGTTTCGATGTCCAGGATGCGCGTGTTTAGAAAGTCAATGCGGTGGTCATTTTTTTCACAGTGTTCAGCAACGGCGCTGCGCTCTTGATCGAAGTTGCGCACATCAGCCTTGTGTTGACGAATTCGCTCATGATAGTTCTTTGTTTCCCCGATGTATGAGGACGGGCACTCCGCGCAGGGAATCTCGTACACCACACCTTGCGCTTTCTCTTTAGGGGGCCGATCTTTTGGTCGTGGCATAAAGCGTCCAAGGGTTGAAATAGGCTTGTGGGCCATCTGAATGCCCTCCTTTGCTAACACCCGTGCCAGCGCTTCACTTGTTCCCTTGATGTATGGGACGCTGATGCGCGTGGTTGGCCGGTGTTTCGTATCAGCCTGTGACTGGTGGTCCGTATATCCGTTCTTTTTGAGGTCGCAAATGATGGTTTCTTCTTCTTTTCGTCGGTCAGAATCAGTGGAGCAAAGGTTTTTTGCCCTTGATAGTAGTGTGTTAACCACTGATACTTTATGACTCGTTGGGTGGTTGGAGTCAAATTGTAAATACCTTCCGGTGTGGGTTGGTTTCCGGTAGACTGAAAACTGTTTGTTTGTTTGTTTCTTTATTTAACTCTGGAGAGTTGGGTCACTGTGATTAGGCGTTACGCCCATACCAAAGGGTTTACAGTGCCTCTTAAGCAGAGAGGGGAAGGAAGTTAGATATACAAAACAAAGGGGAGGGGGGGGGGTAAGGTGTTGTTTTTTCCCGTTCCACGGTGAATTGGATGTTAGGCTCGATCGAATTGAGGTGTGTCAAAAAGTTGTCTACCTGAGACTTCTTCATGACGCAGAAGCAGTCGTCCACATATCTTAGAAACACCTTTGGGGCTTGCAGCAAAGGACTGGAGAGCCTGTTGTTCTATGGCTTCCATACACAGGTTTGCCGTGGCGACAGATATTGAGGCCCCCATTGCGGTTCCACTGGTCTGCTTAAAGGGGCACTCAAGTGGTTTTTGAGTTCGTGTTTTGATGATGACAGCTGAATTTAGACGCCCTAAGTACCCCTAAAAACCAAAAAGTATAGTCATACGGTGATTATTTCTTTAATAAAAATGTAATTGAAGGCCGCCAAACCTCGGATCCATCCGAAAGCGAAACCACTCTCATTGGTCCTCGCACGCTTATCAAAAGGATCTCGGGCCAATGGCGTTGGACGACGTTCCGTCGCGCACTGATCCCGAGGTAGCCGCATCGGCCGAACCTCTTTGTCATTCGAGCTTCGATCATGGCGGAGTTCTCTACGCTCGAGGACCTGACGCCGTTAGAGGTTGAAATTCTTCGGCGGACAGCCGACCTGGATATGATTTCCTATGACGCCACTCCGACGTGCCATGCGAACGATAGCAGCGCTTCGGAGTCATGTTCGGGTTCCGAGGACGACGAAACGCAGACCTTTTCGGGGCAAGTCGTAACCAAACCAACGTTTGACATCGCAGCGTTACCTCTGGTACGTGATGTCAAGCGACGTCGCCACGTTGACTTTCGCCTCGGGAGGACGGGGGAAGGCTGGTTCAGACATGTGCAACGAGCGCGTACCTACGACTGCGTCCGTTGCAACCGGAACGACCGCTTTGCGCCGCGCGTACACACACCTGCAACCACTACAACAAGCGCAGCGGGTCGTCAGCACGGCGACCGCTTCTATACGCCGCCGTCAGCTGCTTCAGCGGCCCCTCTAAAAAGGGGACGCACTGATACTCAAATGCCGTAACGGAATATAGACAGACAGTTTTCTATAGCCTAAAGCTTTATTGTTATTTTTTCTTGATAGGCTTGCAGGGTACAGTGGATGAAAAAAGAAAATAAAAAAGATGCAGTACGCCGTCTTGGACGATCACGACTCTAATACACGACATTGCAATAGTACAAATATCGACACACGCTTTTTCTACGATTATAAAAGACAATGTAATCTTAGTAGCGATATAGCAACGTAGAAATATGATTTCGTGATCAGATAGACGTTGCGAGCGTTCAGGATTGCTAACACTAGTCACTTTTCTCCGGTGATGAAAACGCGTGAAAATTCGCATCCTTTATACGGTACGCGCCAGTAGTACCTTGAACTTGAGCACACGCATGAAATGCGCCAAATAAGAAATCCGGGCGATGTTCGAGGACACAAATACTTAGAAAGCACCACTGTAGTCGAAGTAAACAAACACGACGGCTCGGGCGTTTCTGCTGTCTTGAGAGTGCCGCCACGACATCGCCGCACGAGTAGGTGGATCTTCCCTTCTAGTACGTGCTGGGTTATCATAGCAACACACGACGAAAATTCACAGTCAAGGGTAGCGCTTTTACGCGGAACGATGAGCTCTCACCACGCCGTCCACACCGACGATACGACCGGCTTGGAACGCGCGCAGATACGTGCGCTTCCGCGCATCCCGGGGGAACGGGAAATTCACCCCCCGCGGAGGAAGGCAAGGAGAAAACGTAGTCCCTTGTTTGTGAAACGATCATTGCAGTATCGCGTATTCTAAACTAGAAATATTTTACGTCTTGTGAAGTTATCATGCAGAACATATTTAAATGAATTGAAAATTGTTTCTTTAGCGAAACTTTACAAAGGCCGCCAAAATGTTCAAACATACTATAATTTCATTGGTCCTCGCAAGTACAGAAAAGAGTCCGCACGTATTTTATTCCTGCGTGATTAATAGGCGGTTCTGCCTTCTAAAACTGAAGATACTCATTCACTGACACTTCCTTAACGCCATCGCACCAAAAAGTAGCTTCTCCAAAAACTGCTTGAGTGCCCCTTTAAAGTACTCTCATTTGAAGCTGAAATAAGTGTTACTCAGGCAGAATTCAAGAAGGCGGCAAAGTTCGTCCACGCTGAGCTTGGTCCTGTTGCTCAAATCGCTGTCTTTCTCCAGGGTGTTTCTGGCAGTCATGACTGCTAAGGAGACCGGAACGCTCGTGAACAGGGATATCACGTCACCACACGTTACCACACTACTATCAAGGGCAAAAAACCTTTGCTCCATTGATTCTGACCGACGAAAAGAAGAAACCATCATTTGCGACCTCAAAAAGAACGGATACATACGGACAGCTTCATACACCGCATTGCCCGTCGTCAAAACCGAAGTCGACAACACCAGCAGTCACAGGCTGATACGAAACGCCGGCCAACCACGCGCATCAGCGTCCCATACATCAAGGGAACAAGTGAAGCGCTGGCACGGGTGTTAGCAAAGGAGGGCATTCCGATGGCCCACAAGCCTATTTCAACCCTTGGACGCTTTATGCCACGACCAAAAGATCGGCCCCCTAAAGAGAAAGCGCAAGGTGTGGTGTACGAGATTCCCTGCGCGGAGTGCCCGTCCTCATACATCGGGGAAACAAAGAACTATCATGAGCGAATTCGTCAACACAAGGCTGATGTGCGCAACTTCGATCAAGAGCGCAGCGCCGTTGCTGAACACTGTGAAAAAAATGACCACCGCATTGACTTTCTAAACACCCGCACCCTGGACATCGAAACTAATCCTCGCCGGAGGCTCTTCCTTGAATCTTGGCACATTCAGACCACGCCAACAAACATTAATAGGTCTCTTGGTGCACTGCCATCTGTGTATGTGAACGGGCTCCACCATGCGTCTTCAAAAACGATCAAAGAGGAAGAAGATGGGATCGTGCACATTCGCCTCCGCCATAGAGGAAAAAGAAGATTGCGGCTCCGAACCGGTTTCTGAAACGTTGGGCTCCTGATTTAGGGATTGGTTGGTCGTCACATTTTAATAATTATTTCCCCAACCAGACAGACTTCTGTCTAATGTTTACTTTAATTCCCCAATGTGGCCGCGGATGTTGACAGAAAACTCCCCGTTAATCATGGCAAGTATGAAAAAAATAAAAAAGAGGGCAACCAGCGTGAGTCAGCCTTCCTTAGCATTATTAGATAGGTCCTGATCCCTTGTTATCACCCCTAAGCATCGTCTTCGAGGTCGCCCTTGGGGTCGTCTTAGACGTCCTCTAGGCGTCGTCCTCAAGGTTGTACTAAGTAGAAGTCCTCTAGGCATCTTCCTAGAAGCCGTAAAAATAACAGCGTCGCTGGTCCTACAATTTAACGTAAAAAAACTACAACTTTTTTTTTTAAATTTATCTTGCTAGTATTTGGCGGCCTCGTGCGAAGAAGCCCAACCGCCGAGGCCCCGCCGCGACGCTCGCCCACGTCATGTTTCGTGCGGAGAACGACTCTTACCATGGTCGCCAGACTCTCGAGTTTAAAGGGACACTGACAGGGTATTTCTGCTCAATAAGGGTGGCGATGTGTGTTAGTTGGTTCATGCTGACGAAAAGGCAAACAGCGCACAGTAAACGGGGACTAGAGGAAGTACAAACAGGACAAAAGCGCTGACTCTCAACTGAACTTTAATCACATGAAAACAAAACAAAGAAAACAGCAACCCTGCCCACGTTACATGATACATTCACCACGTGTCCAAAAAAACAATCTCTTTACTACTTGAGCCCAGTGACGTTTGGCTTACGCAGTTGGCGCCTGCTTTGATAATTGCACGGGCCTCTAAAATTTCTCTGTTCACTCTGTCCCTTCCATTGCCAATGATACCAGTCTTACTGAAGATAGGTTTGCACCCGAATCCCGGCGAAAAGCTCACCGGAGATAAGCTCACCAGAGAAAACCTCACCGCAAAACCGGCGGATGCGGAGAAAAAGCTCACCGACCATTGAGCGTATGCGGAGAGAAGCTTGCCAATTTTTTTTTCTTTTTATATGGAGGCTGTTGGATCATGCGTAACCTATATCAATTTGTTAACATTCAAATTCGTCAGCTTCGCAAAGAAAAAATATCCTTTTCTGTAATATTTGTCAAGCTTATTCGGTATATTGCTCCCAAATTAATAATTGCGGGTGAGTGTTTTCTATGGCTTACTCTCTACGCAACGAAGCCTAACTGAAAACTTTATGCACTTGAAGAACAGGAAAGAGTTCGAAAACTTAATAATGTCTGCCTAAAACCTAAAAATCAAAACTGTAAATGCCGAAAATCCGAAAGTGCATGCACAACAACGCGGTGCCTGAAATTCTCTTTGAAGCTTTTGTTCACCTTTGAAAACAGGATAAAACAGTCAGTAGGATATCGATCCTTTCTTTCCGCGGACATGCACGTTTTCTAGCCGTTCGTGCTGGTGTTTCCACTCATTGCCTTTGTGCGATAGTGTCCTTCTACTGCGAACCACCCGTGCCCTTCAGAGCTGCACACTCAGCGTTGTTACTCGTGACCAGGGTTGTAAGAGTTACTTCAAAAATGTACCTAAGATACAGTTACAGTTACTCGTACGAGAAAGTACTTAGGTACGTACCTAGGTGCTCGCTTAAAAATGTACCTAGGTACAGGTACTGTTACTTCAAACGTACTTTCTTTATTTTCCCCAAATTTGTCAGTATATACTGAAGTAAAGCTTTTATACCAAGGATACTTACAAAACGAGTTCAAGAAATGCGCTTTATTGGTTTAAAGGGGCGATGCCACAATCGTAGTTGTACGTTCCGCACGTCACCATTTGCAGCGGATCCCTGAGCGCCAACGGCCTGCACTCGAAACTACGCGATCGGTTCCTTCAGCCCCACGCGATCGCTAAGTCACAGACACAAACTTAGGAAAACACAGATGCAGACGTATCACCGTCATCCTCAACACGCAGCCAGATACAAGCGGCCACGTGACCTGGAGCGATTATATGCCGCCAAAGTTGCTCGTCAGCGGCACGCGTCTGGGGTACTGCGCAAGTGCGATCCAGCACTTCAACTGGCTGAGCTCCAGACATTGCTTATGGTCGTCTACAGTCGTCGATTGCAGCGATTGGACATGGGCTCACATAGCCGAATGCTTCACGAGCTAGCAAAAATCAGGATCTAGATCGAAGCCCACGCGGTGCTCGGGTCCATAGTACTATGAGCCGCATTCTAACTTAATATCAGTCATGATGGTATATTAGCGATTCCCACGTTACAGTCATCCAGGCTGTCAAGTGGAGAGATTAACAGTATCGAAAACGCTCGACATTGTCGGAGATACACCGCAACAAAGGATATCTCAGGCCACTGGCGTATATCAGGTGCTTGTTCAGTGTGCCTTGAATCCCAGGTGTCAAAGCCTAGTAAGCTCGAGGAAAGAGAAGAACATTACCGATTGACTATGCGTATGAACACCGCTCCCTTAAATGGGATGTCCTTCGAGTCGAGTCTGCACGTTGCCTTATCGCGAACACTCCAATAGACCATTTGCTGTCTTACCCAAGCATCAAGGAGAATGCAGGGATTGGTGTTCCACGCGCCACACGCGCACGCCTTTCCTGTATAAATGATTCGAAGTAAATAACCAAAAGAAAGCATTGACGAACGCGCGTGCAAGATGCCATTTGTTTTAGGTTTTTGCTTTGGAAAAGTTACTACCGCTGAGGCCAGCACGTGCGGCGCGTGGAACACCAATCCCTGCATTCTCCTTGATGCTTGGGTAAGACAGCAATAGGCAACGTTACTAGAACCACTCAGTTGGGAAACTGCCATAAAGACTGCTCTGAAAAAGTGGCACCGATCCGTCCACGAGAACCGAGCTAATGGCGATCACAACGCCGCCATTTCTCCCGCAGCGGCCAGTCAAGGAACTGCACGTGACTTCCTTTTGATTGTAATCGGCCATTTAGGGGCCAGAACAGATACTGGGAAAGGGCTTCGAGGTACCGCCCCTTCTCCCAGGCGGACGCGCCGCCGATTACTGCCAGGTTAATATGCGCCTAGCTCGGGACGCGCTACCTGAAATCACCGCTGAGGCACGGTTGCATAAAAACAATATTAATTGTACTGCAAAACTTGCAGACTAAATATTTTAAAAAACAACACGCGCCCCCTGTTTTGTACTAATCTCCAAAAAACATTACTACAAAAAGAGTTTTTTTCGTTGGTTTTTACGCAAGAAACATGCTTTCTAAAAGCTCAAGGCGACCACAGTTAAGACAAATGATACAGAGTGGCGCTATTGTCGCATTTAGCTCGGTCTCGGTGGACGCCAGCGGCCCAGGTTTCAACGGTGAGTTTCCCAACTGAGAGTTCTAGTAACGTTGGCAATAGGTCTATTGATTCACAGAGGCCACAGCTTCGTCTTTTACCATGTCACGCCGAAACCGCCGAAACTCGCTTGCTGACGTTCTTGCCCTCAGAGCCGGTGCTGACGTTGACGGGCCCAGAAGACGTCGGCTGCATGAAGAAACGCAGGAGTCGAGTGCGTATGCACCTAACCTTCGCGACAACGAGCGGAAGGCTTCAAAGTTTTCTCTAATTTTTTTTTCTTGCAAGTCGGAAGAAAAAAATAATTTTTTCGGGATTTTTTTTTTAGTTTTGATAACAGCAGAATTAGGAGTTTGATTTATTGAGTGGAAACTGTATCGTATACCGCGATGTTACTCTGCTTTACGATTGTAATTATAATTTATTCTTAATTATATTTTATATTGTATTTACGGCATAAGAAAGCCACCACCAGGACAAGATACTGGCAACAGAAACTGCGCACATCTTTCAAGTTGTCTCCTACCTTGTATAGCTGTCAGCGGAGCTTCAAACACGCAATGAAGTTGGTTTCGGTTTGAGATGAAGGAAGCAGGTCGCTATGTTCTCTAAAAGGACACAAGCAAAAAAAACATTTTTTTTAAACAGCTTAGATGGAAAAAGGATATCATAAAATGATTTTACACCGAAGAAAAAAAATTTAGAGCTATATTTACGGCGCTATACGAATTTGTAGTTGGCGCCTAGCTGGAGCCGCCGCTGGTCACGTGGTAGGCCTTTGCGCCGCCGCACGCGCGTCGCCGGCGCCGCAAAGTCACGCCGCCGCCGCACGCTGAGCATTGTACGACGCCGCTTCAACGCGTTTTCTCCACGCCGCCGTCGCCGCCGTCGCACAAGTTCGTCTGCTTCGGGGCGCCGCCGCCGTCATCTGACCGGCGCACAGGTCTATCACGTCTTGCTTGCGCTTTTTCAGAGTTTCCTCTTAGGCTCTAAAAGTTACTTATTTATCTTAGTTTTTTTGTTATACTTCAAAACAAAGATGAATACATTACTTTTAGAGGCCATAGGAAGCTCTCCGAAGAGCGCAAGCATCACGTGACAAATATGGGTCCGTCACGCGATAAATAAGGGCCACTTCTTCCGCGACGCCTCGCGGGCGCCAACTACATAATTCGCATAGCGCCGTAAATATACCTCTACACATAGGGCGAGAGTAAGCATTCACCCAACAACTTTCGTCCAGTATCTTTAACAAGCGTTCCTTGCAAAATTTTTCGAACACGTCATCTACTCCCACCTTGCCAACTTTCTTGATTCTAATGCATTTTTCATTCTGTACCAACATGGCTTTCGTAAAACATTTTTCTGTGAAACGCAACTTCTATCTTTCACTCATAATCTGCATTCCATTTGTGACCGCGGGTCCCAGGCCGACTGCGTATTCCTCGATTTCTCTAAAGCTTTCGATAAGGTCAGTCACCAATTATTGCTTTTTAGCTGAGTAAACTTAACATTGACTTAAGCGTTCTTCAGTGGATTCAACATTTTCTGTTTCATCGCTCACAATTCGTAACTGTTAATGGCTCTAATTCCCATTTAACACCTGTTAACTCTGGTGTTCCTCAAGATCTGGTTTGATAGGACCATTACTCTTCCTTATTTACATCAATACTCTGCCAGCCATCATTTCATCCTCTGTGTTTATTTGCAGATGATTGCGTTATTTACCGGGAAATTTCTACCGACAGTGACACAACCTTACTGTGCAGTCAGATCTCAATCTCAACCTCTAACTAACTCCGCACATGGCTAATGAAACTAAACATCACCATTCACCAAGTGCAAGTCAATGCGTGAGTCCCGTCGTAATGCCGTTTGTCTTACTTACTACCTTAAAAGACCTCTGACACGCCAAAAAAATTTTTTTTCATGCTAGGCGTTGAAATGGCATATCAGGACATTACAAAAAATTGTTTCACTATAGAGTTGCGTAGTTTTTTTTTATAAAAAATAGAAATACGAGGCCCAATTCAAAGTTCCCGCCGTGCACTGTGACGTAACAGTGTACCGCAAGGTGTCGGGGCGGTCAGAAGGTAGGCATCGCCGGAAGTCACGTGAGTTGTATCCCTCCTCGTGCTTACCGCGAGCGCGTGTAATAGTTTTTTTAAATATTTTTGTTATTCTCCGCACCTCCACGAGCGATCGAGGCAGACAAGGTTTCTTTTATTTGCCTTTCATCGCTTAATGTTGCTGTAAAGGTAGAAGCGGAGTCAGTGAATTGACGTGATCAACTACAATGCCTAGAAGGTGCTGTGTGAGGGACTGTCCCGGTATTTCAGCAACTGAAGAAGAGATCACACTGCATGCATTTCCGAGAGACATACATCGGCCGCATGTGCACCTAGTAAACAAGTTCTACTCATGTTCTAGACAAAATACGTACTTTGTGCTCGACGTTTACTTGTACTTGGTACACAAACCAGTTCGTATTCTTTAGACGGCAGGCATCTTTAGCCTGGAGAGTATCCGATGATTCAACGACCTCGGTGTCTGAACCTTCAGCAATGCGATCGGGCGTGTCGTATGCTAGCAATCCTAATTTCTGCGAGCGTTCTAAAATTTTTTTCTTCAAAACTTGATAGCTTGTTTTGCGCCCAGTATAGCTCTGTATTATCGGACTGACGGCATGCACTCGTACACTGGCTTGTACTCGCAACGCTTTCATCATTGACCTCCATCACGTCGATCCACTGACTCTTCGTCCTCAAATTTTACAGCACGCAAACTAACCAACGGTGCAGCGGTAAAGAGCTAGTGGAACTGAAACTTCGTTTTCTACGATCGCTCGTACAAAAAGCAGAATAAAAAAAAAAAAATCTTAGGCACGGTCGCGGAGAGCACGAGGAGTGAAACTCACGTGACTTCCGGTGAACCCACTTTTAGTGACGTAGGTCGATGCCTCCCTTCTGACCGCCCTGACACCTTGCGGTACACTGTTACGTCACAGTGCACGGCGGGAACTTTGAATTGGGCCTCGTATTTCTATATTTTATAAAAAAACTACGCAACTCTATAGTGAAACAATTTTTTTGTAATGTCCTGATATGCCATTTCAACGCCTAGCATGAAAAATTTTTTTTCGGCGTGTCAGAGGCTTTTTAATAGCGCTCCACTGGAGAGAGAGAGAGAGAGAAGTCTTGCAAAAGAAGAAAAACCAAAGTTGGAGTTACAGCCATAGGCCGAACGGTCATCGATGGGTTGGGGAAAGGGAGAGGGATAAAAGCTGATAGAAGGAAAAATTGTGAAAGGAGGGGAGGGTTGTTAATCGCCAAAGCCGACAAGCGGGGCGCGAGGAGCCACAGAAGCAGCTGAAGGAAGGCAGGCAGAGCCAAAAGGAGGGGGAAACCCCAGGAAATGTCCAAGCGTCTTGTCCAGTAGGCCGGGTGCGCAGGGCGCATCTTCATAGTATCCAGGCAACTCTTCATAGTATCCAGGGTGGGGCAGGGTCAGCACACGGTGTCCGAGTTTTCCAAGCACTGTCACCAATCACACCAGCGCCAAGCATCCCAGTATTCCGAGCCAAAGTGCAATGGGTCGGCAACCCGGTATCTCCGTTACTACCTGTGGTGCACACTACACGGCGTAGCGAAAGGTGGGGGGGGAACATTAATAGATTCCGCTCCCTCAACAGGGGCGGTCGAGCCTATTGTATGCATAAGGGACATACCGCAGAATGCTACGGAATGACATTCTTTGCTTGTGTTTGGCTGTGCTAACCACGCGATTAGCGCGTGGTATGCCGAACGCAAAGGTAGAAATTACAAGTATGGCATTTTCTGAAAATGCCTGGCCCTTGGTATACCAAGGGTTTACAAGTTTCCGAATCTATCATTCGAATACTTTAGTAGTTGGGCGAGGTTAATCCCTGCTCATTAAAAGGAAAGGAAGAAGAAAAAAAAAACATTTTAAGTCGAAGGGAGAATTCCGAATCTGATATTCGAAATCCTGATGGGGCAGGGTTATTCTCTGCCCACTATGAAGAAATAAGAAATAATTAAATGTCCGACGCGCGAGCGAAAGGTGCACGGCGTCAACACGGAAGTTCACTCATCGCGGTCCAAGCAAGAAGAGAAGTAGTCGGTCGGGGTGTAGCTAAAAGAAGAATAATAAAGAAACAAACAGAAAGAAAAAGAAGTTCTGCAAATCTAACTCGCCCGTGCACTGTTTAAATACCTTGGCATGCACATAACATCTGATCTTTCATGGAATATTCATATTGAACATGTTATTAACCATGCTAACCGCATGCTAGGCTTTTTAAGAAGGAATTTAGTTCTGTGCCGTCATCTCTCAAACTTGTTTATAAATCAATTGTTAGATCGAAGCTGGAATACGCAGTCTCCGTTTGGGACCCCGGCATGGAATACCTCGTTCAATCATTGGAGGCCGTCCAGAACAAATCCGCACGTTTCATACTTTCCAACTACCACCCTACTCCTAGTGTAACCTCCATGAAACTATCGTTATCATTACCCACTCTTGCTTTACGTGGACAATTTTCTCGTCTGTCCCCTTTTCACAAAATTTATCATAATCCGGCCATGCGTCACAATCTATTAACCCCTCCATATTATATTTCCCGTCGTTTGAGATCATAAGAACGAAGTGGTGTCTTTCCATGCAACACTAATGGCATTTTTTTTCATTCATTCCGCGCACTTCTGTAGAATGGAACCACTTTCCTCATGACATTGCCTTTATTGATGACCTATGCATTTTTAAAGATGCTCTATATAACTTGTTATTTTTTACATATGACTGTGCTTATTTTGCCTGTTGTTACTCCTTTGTATTTCCCACTCCCCTCTGTAATGTCTTCGGACCTTGAGGGTAAATAAATAAATAAATAGTAACTCGAAGTAATCAAAACTGTAATCATAATGTTAGTCGTGCTGATAATAAATCGGTTATGGCCCATAATTCGCTCAAAGTAATGTCAAGAGTAACCAGTATGTCAGTTAGGCCGAATCAAAGACCATTGTGTCAATGGTAAATCGAAATAATCAAAAGAATGATCAGAATGGGAACTGAGCTGAAAATAAATCACACGGTGGTATAAAAGCTCAAAGTAGCAATGAGTGAGGATTATGTCAGACCAATATAAAGTCAATTAGCTCACTACTTACTCAAAGTTATCAAGATGCCAAAAAGGCTATTGTTGCCTCAGTTATGTTTCTAATATATCGGGAAAGATAAAAAGTAACCACTAAGGTAATTTAGTTAATTTAAATTCACTTTCATTTCATTTTTTTCATTTATTTACCCTCAGGGCATAAAGCATTACAGAGGGGGAGTGGGGGAACAATGAGTGGTATAGTAAACAAACTCACGTGGGAAAATTGATTAAAATCATGATTAACAAACTCAAGTAAAGATACTAATCAACGCCTTTTTGAAAAGAACACTGTCTACAATTGAAACAATGGGGGCCGGAAGGTGGTTCCATTCATGGGATGTGCATGGTACAAAAGAATGGTAAAAAGCATTGCAATTGGAATGAGGGATGCCAACTTTATGTTGATGATCCACTCGTGATGAAACGTAGAAAGGAAGTTCAAAAAGCCTTTCTCGCAGTGTAACATTAGTGTAATAAATTTTGTGAAATAGGCTTAGCCGAGCGATTTTTCTGCGTACTGAGAGATGTGGAAGTGAAAGGTTAGCCTTCATTAACGTTATACTTGCGGTTCGATGATAGTTCGAGCAAATGAAACGTACTGACCTGTTTTGTATGGCTTCAAGTGATGCAATTAGTGAAGATTGACCAGGGTCCCAAATAGATGATGCATACTCTAGCTTTGGTCTTACGAGTGTTTTGTACATTATCATCTTTAAGGATTGCGGTGCCAATGAGAAGTTTCTCTTCAAGTATCCGAGCATGCGATTTGCATTGTTAGTTATGTTATCTATGTGATGTTTCCATGTTAGATCAGACGTGATATGTACACCAAGGTACTTGTACTCCGAGACCGACTCTAATGGAATTCCTTTAATATTATAATGTGCAGGTACTGCTGTACATCTGGATATGCGCATAGATTTACATTTAGTAGAGTTTAATTGCATTGACCATGATTCGCACCAAAGTGACACTGCATTAATATCATTTTGTAACTGTCTTGATTCAAGGTTATTGGTTACTTCGCTGTATATGACGCAGTCATCAGCGAATAGTGAAATATTGGATGAAATATTAGATGGTAAGTCATTGATATAGATTAAAAATAGCAAAGGTCCTAAGACTGAACCCTGCGGTACTCCTGAAGTGACAGAAACTAAAGTGGAACTAGAGTCATTGATGGTAACCAATTGTTTGCGATTAGTCAAGAAAGAATGTATCCAGGTGAGAACGTTAGGGTCGATATTTAGTTTACTGAGTTTTAACAGAAGTAGTTGGTGAGACACTTTATCAAACGCTTTTGAAAAATCTAAGAAGATGCAATCTATACTTGACCTCAGGTCAAGTATAGAATGAAGGTTATGTGTGAACGATGCAAGCTGTGTTTCGCATGAGAATGATTTCCGAAAACCATGTTGAAATGGACAAAAGAAGCAGTTTGAATCTAAGAAATTTACTAAATTGGAGTAAATTATATGCTCAAGAATTTTGCATGGGACACTGGTCAATGATATAGGGCGAAAGTTTAGAGGACTATGTTTATCACCTCCCTTGTGAACAGGAACCACCCTGGCGACCTTCCAATCATCAGGTAAAACACCGAACTGTAGGGATTGAGTAAATATAGCAGAGAGCAAAATTGACGTATACATCTTCGTGTTTTTTAGGAACTTTGTATTGATATCGTCGATTCCTGCTGATGATGAGAGTTTAAGGGAATCAATTATTTTAACAATGCCCTCAGGATCAACCGCTAGCGGATACATCGGCAGGTAGTCATAAGATATGCAATCAAAAGTAGGAGAGCCTGAAGGAACCGAGAAACAACTTACAAATACATCATTGAGAATATTAGCGCAATCCACACTAGCAATGAGACTACCATCATCGGCCTTCAATGACACTGAAGTTTTACTGTTTCCTTTGGTGACATTCCAAAACTGTTTAGGATTGTTTATTAACATGGATGGTAAGGTGCAGTTAAAAAATACATTTTTGGCTTGCTCTACAGCAGTTTTGTATGAATCAGCAGCAGTGTAATAAGCGACCCATCGTCGACCAGTCAAATCTTTTTTCGCAGCACGAAATAAACGCTTCTTCTTGTTACGCAATCTATTGAGCGCTCTATTAAACCATGGCGCGTCTGAATTGGAATACACTGTTCTCAGAGGGATATGTAAATTTAAAAGTCGATCAAGTTCCATCTTGAATAAGTTCCAATTATCATTAACAGAACGCTCATGAAAGCAGGGTAAAAAAGTTTCCATAAAAGTGCACAGGTCCCTATTAACTGCCTCAAAGTTAGCTTTACCGTAGTCTCGTACACGTTTGAAGGTATTAGGCACAACCGCCGACGGCATTTTTATATCAAAATGTAATAGGCAATGATCACTTAGACCCGGTAAATGTAATATGGACGAGACTAACTTCGGGCATGTTGTTAGGATAAGGTCTAGTATATTGGCTGATGAGTTGGTAGTGCGGGTAGGTTTGGTTACCAATTGAGAAAGACTATAATCAGAACATAAATCTACAAAATTATTGCTTTCCGAAGAAAATGGCTGAGCAACTGGGGAAATTCCAGACCACACAATGTTGGGGAAATTAAAATCACCCATAAGAATGATGGGCGAAGTAGGGAAGCGAGTGATTATCTTATTGAGTGAGTCATGCAAATCTTCACAAAAAAAGTTGTTCGCACTTGGAGGGCGGTAACAGACACCCAATATCAGTCGCTTGTGGTTTACGCACAGGTCGATCCAGACAATTTCAATTTGGCTACATACATCGATGATTGAAGATGCGATGTTATTCACAACGGCAATGAGTACTCCACCGCCAAGTCTACCACTCCTATCATATCGATATACATTGAACCGTTTATGGCAGTTAAATATTTCATTGTTTTGAATCTTGCTAGATAACCACGTTTCCGTGAGAACCACTATTTCACAATCACTGGAATCAATTGCGGAACTCAGATCCTCTCGACAGCGCATGACGCTGCGAACATTACCAAAAAGAACTGAAATATTACGTGTTTCGAAGGAACGCTGCGACCCAATCCCCGCTCTTACCTAGCTTGATGTCCCTTCGAGCGCGTCATGGCTGTTACCATGATGACTACGAATAATACGGCGTGCGCCAGAATTATTAACCTCGTGAACCAAGTCTTCCCTCGGATCGTAAGCATACACCTTGTTGTTAACGTGCAATTTATTATAACGCACGGAAAACACGGAGCCCAGTGATTTTCCAAAATCAATCAGCTTTGATCTCGCAAGTCGCGTCGCAGGTGAAAAATCTTCATTTACAGACAAACCTTTCCCTTTTATGAGAGGTCTGGATTGCAGAATCTTGTCTTTCGCTTTGAAAGATTCAAATTTTACAATTACCGGACGACATTTATCTTTCTTAAAATAGCCGATTCTGTGAGCACGTGCAATGCAATCGGCAGAGATTTCCAAGGTGGAAAGAGCAGCGATAACTTTTTGTTCAGTCTGAGCCCAGGTTTCTGAAGGACAATCAACAAATCCATGAAAGATTAGATTGTCCCTACGCGATCTATCTTCCATCTCATCTATACGATAACGCAGTGAAACAACGTCATCTTGCACATGACCAATACCCTGCCGCACTGCGCACAATTCTTGCTGAGCTTCGTTAAGCGAGGACGCTCCATTTTCCACTACCGCCAATCTTTCGTCAATAGCGCTTAACTTAGTTTCAATCGATGCTTGTTTTGTTTTTAACTCATTCACGGATGTAATCAAACTAGCCTGCCCTTCTTCGGACTTGATCGAGCGTTTGTTCAGCTCTTGCAACAGTTGAAACATTGCATTAAATTGCTGAACCTGAGAATCACTCATTGGTCCGGGGTTCATTTCAATATCGCCAGATAGCAACAGTATTCTCAAGATATCAAAACACTCGCAAGCAACTAATGCAAGTGTTTGTGGGCATGGGAACACAAAAAGAAGGATGTCATCTGACTTCCTGGCATGCAGGGAAGGAATTGCACCAACCTGCACAAGTACGAAGCAGTAGGCGTTAGTCGACCGCATCTTGCTGTTGCTCCCATGCCCACTACACGGTCGAATGCTTTCGCGCTGGCTTATATCGATGCTCGATGATGTTGATGACGTTGATAGCGAAGACTTGCCAATCCAGTAAGGTTTGAAGATCAAAAAGTCGGTGACGGTGCTCGGGAATCCATCGGCGTCACCCGCCTGACTCGGCACATGCCAGGCAACGGACTCGGTTGTCGTGTTCACGGGCTGGAACGGAGCATGGCCGGCCAAGGAATGCAGCACGGACAGAATCTGCACAAGTACGAAGCAGTAGGCGTTAGTCGACCGCATCTTGCTGTTGCTCCCATGCCCACTACACGGTCGAATGCTTTCGCGCTGGCTTATATCGATGCTCGATGATGTTGATGACGTTGATAGCGAAGACTTGCCAATCCAGTAAGGTTTGAAGATCAAAAAGTCGGTGACGGTGCTCGGGAATCCATCGGCGTCACCCGCCTGACTCGGCACATGCCAGGCAACGGACTCGGTTGTCGTGTTCACGGGCTGGAACGGAGCATGGCCGGCCAAGGAATGCAGCACGGACAGAATCTGCACAAGTACGAAGCAGTAGGCGTTAGTCGACCGCATCTTGCTGTTGCTCCCATGCCCACTACACGGTCGAATGCTTTCGCGCTGGCTTATATCGATGCTCGATGATGTTGATGACGTTGATAGCGAAGACTTGCCAATCCAGTAAGGTTTGAAGATCAAAAAGTCGGTGACGGTGCTCGGGAATCCATCGGCGTCACCCGCCTGACTCGGCACATGCCAGGCAACGGACTCGGTTGTCGTGTTCACGGGCTGGAACGGAGCATGGCCGGCCAAGGAATGCAGCACGGACAGAATCTGCACAAGTACGAAGCAGTAGGCGTTAGTCGATCGCATCTTGCTGTTGCTCCCATGCCCACTACACGGTCGAATGCTTTCGCGCTGGCTTATATCGATGCTCGATGATGTTGATGACGTTGATAGCGAAGACTTGCCAATCCAGTAAGGTTTGAAGATCAAAAAGTCGGTGACGGTGCTCGGGAATCCATCGGCGTCACCCGCCTGACTCGGCACATGCCAGGCAACGGACTCGGTTGTCGTGTTCACGGGCTGGAACGGAGCATGGCCGGCCAAGGAATGCAGCACGGACAGAATCTGCACAAGTACGAAGCAGTAGGCGTTAGTCGACCGCATCTTGCTGTTGCTCCCATGCCCACTACACGGTCGAATGCTTTCGCGCTGGCTTATATCGATGCTCGATGATGTTGATGACGTTGATAGCGAAGACTTGCCAATCCAGTAAGGTTTGAAGATCAAAAAGTCGGTGACGGTGCTCGGGAATCCATCGGCGTCACCCGCCTGACTCGGCACATGCCAGGCAACGGACTCGGTTGTCGTGTTCACGGGCTGGAACGGAGCATGGCCGGCCAAGGAATGCAGCACGGACAGAATCTGCACAAGTACGAAGCAGTAGGCGTTAGTCGACCGCATCTTGCTGTTGCTCCCATGCCCACTACACGGTCGAATGCTTTCGCGCTGGCTTATATCGATGCTCGATGATGTTGATGACGTTGATAGCGAAGACTTGCCAATCCAGTAAGGTTTGAAGATCAAAAAGTCGGTGACGGTGCTCGGGAATCCATCGGCGTCACCCGCCTGACTCGGCACATGCCAGGCAACGGACTCGGTTGTCGTGTTCACGGGCTGGAACGGAGCATGGCCGGCCAAGGAATGCAGCACGGACAGAATCTGCACAAGTACGAAGCAGTAGGCGTTAGTCGACCGCATCTTGCTGTTGCTCCCATGCCCACTACACGGTCGAATGCTTTCGCGCTGGCTTATATCGATGCTCGATGATGTTGATGACGTTGATAGCGAAGACTTGCCAATCCAGTAAGGTTTGAAGATCAAAAAGTCGGTGACGGTGCTCGGGAATCCATCGGCGTCACCCGCCTGACTCGGCACATGCCAGGCAACGGACTCGGTTGTCGTGTTCACGGGCTGGAACGGAGCATGGCCGGCCAAGGAATGCAGCACGGACAGAATCTGCACAAGTACGAAGCAGTAGGCGTTAGTCGACCGCATCTTGCTGTTGCTCCCATGCCCACTACACGGTCGAATGCTTTCGCGCTGGCTTATATCGATGCTCGATGATGTTGATGACGTTGATAGCGAAGACTTGCCAATCCAGTAAGGTTTGAAGATCAAAAAGTCGGTGACGGTGCTCGGGAATCCATCGGCGTCACCCGCCTGACTCGGCACATGCCAGGCAACGGACTCGGTTGTCGTGTTCACGGGCTGGAACGGAGCATGGCCGGCCAAGGAATGCAGCACGGACAGAATCTGCACAAGTACGAAGCAGTAGGCGTTAGTCGACCGCATCTTGCTGTTGCTCCCATGCCCACTACACGGTCGAATGCTTTCGCGCTGGCTTATATCGATGCTCGATGATGTTGATGACGTTGATAGCGAAGACTTGCCAATCCAGTAAGGTTTGAAGATCAAAAAGTCGGTGACGGTGCTCGGGAATCCATCGGCGTCACCCGCCTGACTCGGCACATGCCAGGCAACGGACTCGGTTGTCGTGTTCACGGGCTGGAACGGAGCATGGCCGGCCAAGGAATGCAGCACGGACAGAATCTGCACAAGTACGAAGCAGTAGGCGTTAGTCGATCGCATCTTGCTGTTGCTCCCATGCCCACTACACGGTCGAATGCTTTCGCGCTGGCTTATATCGATGCTCGATGATGTTGATGACGTTGATAGCGAAGACTTGCCAATCCAGTAAGGTTTGAAGATCAAAAAGTCGGTGACGGTGCTCGGGAATCCATCGGCGTCACCCGCCTGACTCGGCACATGCCAGGCAACGGACTCGGTTGTCGTGTTCACGGGCTGGAACGGAGCATGGCCGGCCAAGGAATGCAGCACGGACAGAATCTGCACAAGTACGAAGCAGTAGGCGTTAGTCGACCGCATCTTGCTGTTGCTCCCATGCCCACTACACGGTCGAATGCTTTCGCGCTGGCTTATATCGATGCTCGATGATGTTGATGACGTTGATAGCGAAGACTTGCCAATCCAGTAAGGTTTGAAGATCAAAAAGTCGGTGACGGTGCTCGGGAATCCATCGGCGTCACCCGCCTGACTCGGCACATGCCAGGCAACGGACTCGGTTGTCGTGTTCACGGGCTGGAACGGAGCATGGCCGGCCAAGGAATGCAGCACGGACAGAATCTGCACAAGTACGAAGCAGTAGGCGTTAGTCGACCGCATCTTGCTGTTGCTCCCATGCCCACTACACGGTCGAATGCTTTCGCGCTGGCTTATATCGATGCTCGATGATGTTGATGACGTTGATAGCGAAGACTTGCCAATCCAGTAAGGTTTGAAGATCAAAAAGTCGGTGACGGTGCTCGGGAATCCATCGGCGTCACCCGCCTGACTCGGCACATGCCAGGCAACGGACTCGGTTGTCGTGTTCACGGGCTGGAACGGAGCATGGCCGGCCAAGGAATGCAGCACGGACAGAATCTGCACAAGTACGAAGCAGTAGGCGTTAGTCGACCGCATCTTGCTGTTGCTCCCATGCCCACTATACACGGTCGAATGCTTTCGCGCTTGGCTTATATCGATGCTCGATGATGTTGATGACGTTGATAGCGAAGACTTGCCAATCCAGTAAGGTTTGAAGATCAAAAAGTCGGTGACGGTGCTCGGGAATCCATCGGCGTCACCCGCCTGACTCGGCACATGCCAGGCAACGGACTCGGTTGTCGTGTTCACGGGCTGGAACGGAGCATGGCCGGCCAAGGAATGCAGCACGGACAGAATCTGCACAAGTACGAAGCAGTAGGCGTTAGTCGATCGCATCTTGCTGTTGCTCCCATGCCCACTATACACGGTCGAATGCTTTCGCGCTGGCTTATATCGATGCTTGATTATGTTAATGACGTTGATAGCGAAGACTTGCCAATCCAGTAAGGTTTGAAGATCAAAAAGTCGGTGACGGTGCTCGAGAATCCATCGGCGTCACCCGCCTGACTCGGCACATGCCAGGCAACGGACTCGGTTGTCGTGTTCACGGGCTGGAACGGAGCATGGCTGGCCAAGGAATGCAGCACGGACAAAATCTGCACAAGTACAAAGCGGTAGGCGTTAGTCGACCGCATCTTGCTGTTGCTCCCATGCCCACTATACACGGATCGATGCTTTCGCGCTGGCCCATATCGATGCATCGATGTATGTTGATGACGTTGATAGCGAAGACTTGCCAATCCAGTAAGGTTTGAAGATCAAAAAGTCGGTGACGGTGCTCGGGAATCCATCGGCGTCACCCGCCTGACTCGGCACATGCCAGGCAACGGTACTCGGTTGTCGTGTTCACGGGCTGGAACGAGCATGGCTGGCCAAGGAATGCAGCACGGACAGAATCTGCACAAGTACGAAGCAGTAGGCGTTAGTCGACCGCATCTTGCTGTTGCTCCCATGCCCACTACACGGTCGGATGCTTTCGCGCTGGCTTATATCGATGCTCGATGATGTTGATGACGTTGATAGCGAAGACTTGCCAATCCAGTAAGGTTTGAAGATCAAAAAGTCGGTGACGGTGCTCGGGAATCCATCGGCGTCACCCGCCTGACTTCGGCACATGCCCGGCAACGGACTCGGTTGTCGTGTTCACGGCTGGAACGGAGCATGGCTGGCTAAGCGAATGCAGCACGACAGAATTTGCACAAGTTCGAAGCAGTAGGCGTTAGTCGACCGCATCTTGCTGTTGCTCCCATGCCCACTATACACGGTCGAATGCTTTCGCGCTGGCTTATATCGATGCTCGATGATGTTGATGACGTTGATAGCGAAGACTTGCCAATCCAGTAAGGTTTGAAGATCGAGCAGTCCGTGACGGTGCTCGGGAATCCATCGGCGTCACCCGCCTGACTCGGCACATGCCAGGCAACGGACTCGGTTGTCGTGTTCACGGGCTGGAACGGAGCATGGCTGGCCAAGGAATGCAGCACGGACAAAATCTGCACAAGTACGAAGCAGTAGGCGTTAGTCGACCGCATCTGCTGTTGCTCCCATGCCCACTATACACGGTCGAATGCTTTCGCGCTGGCTTATATCGATGCTTGATTATGTTGATGACGTTGATAGCGGAAGACTTGCCAATCCAGTAAGGTTTGAAGATCCGGTGTCGGTGACGGTGCTCGGGAATCCATCGGCGTCACCCGCCTGACTCCGGCACACGCCAGGCAACGGACTCGGTTGTCGTGTCTACGGGCTGGAACGCATATGGCTGGCCAAGGAATGCAGCACGGACGTGAATCTGCACAACGTACGAAGCAGTAGGCGTTAGTCGATCGCATCTGCTTGTTGCTCCCATGCCCACTACACGGTCGAATGCTTTCTCGCTGGCTTATATCGATGCTCGATGATGTTGATGACGTTGATAGCGGAGACTTGCCAATCCAGTAAGGTTTGAAGATCAAAAAGTCGGTGACGGTGCTCGGGAATCCATCGGCGTCACCCGCCTGACTCCGGCACATGCCAGGCAACGGACTCGGTTGTCGTGTTCACGGGCTGGAACGGATACGCGGCTGGCCAAGGAATGCAGCACGGACAGAATCTGCACAAGTACGAAGCAGTAGGCGTTAGTCGATCGCATCTCGCTGCTGCTCCCATGCCCACTACACGGTCGAATGCTTTCGCTGCTGGCTTATATCGATGCTCGATGATGTTGATGACGTTGATAGCGAAGACTTGCCAATCCAGGGCGGTTTGAAGATCAAAGTCGTGGTGACGGTGCCCGGGAACCATCGGCGTCACCTGCCGACTCGGCACATGCCAGGCAACGGACTCGGTTGTCGTGTTCACGGGTTGGAATGGAGCATGGCTGGCCAAGGAATGCAGCACGGACAGAATCTGCACAAGTACGAAGCAGTAGGCGTTAGTCGATCGCATCTTGCTGTTGCTCCCATGCCCACTACACGGTCGAATGCTGCGCTGGCTTATATCGATGCTCGATGATGTTGATGACGTTGATAGCGAAGACTTGCCAATCCAGTAAGGTTTGAAGATCAAAAAGTCGGTGACGGTGCTCTCGAATCCATCGGCGTCACCCGCCTGACTCGGCACATGCCAGGCAACGGACTCGGTTGTCGTGTTCACGGGCTGGAACGGGAGCATGGCTGGCCAAGGAATGCAGCACGGACAGAATCTGCACAAGTACGAAGCAGTAGGCGTTAGTCGATCGCATCTTGCTGTTGCTCCCATGCCCACTACACGGTCAGGACAATTCGTCGCTGGCTTATATCGATGCTCGATGATGTTGATGACGTTGATAGCGAAGACTTGCCAATCCAGTAAGGTTTGAAGATCAAAGTGTCGGTGACGGTGCCCGGGAATCCATCGGCGTCACCCGCCTGACTCGGCACATGCCAGGCAACGGACTGGCTGCCGTGCTCACGGGCTGAAACGGAGCATGGCTGGCCAAGGAATGCAGCACGGACAGAATCTGCACAAGTACGAAGCAGTAGGCGTTAGTCGACCGCATCTTGCTGTTGCTCCCATGCCCACTACACGGTCGAATGCTTTCGTCGCTGGCTTATATCGATGCTCGATGATGTTGATGACGTTGATAGCGAAGACTTGCCAATCCAGTAAGGTTTGAAGATCAAAAAGTCGGTGACGGTGCTCGGGAATCCATCGGCGTCACCCGCCTGACTCGGCACATGCCAGGCAACGGACTCGGTTGTCGTGTTCACGGGCTGGAACGGAGCATGGCTGGCCAAGGAATGCAGCACGGACAGAATCTGCACAAGTTACGAAGCAGTAGGCGTTAGTCGACCGCATCTTGCTGTTGCTCCCATGCCCACTACACGGTCGAATGCTTTCGCGCTGGCTTATATCGATGCTCGATGATGTCGATGACGTTGATAGCGAAGACTTGCCAATCCAGCAAGGTTTGAAGATCAAAAAGTCGGTGACGGTGCTCGGGAATCCATCGGCGTCACCCGCCTGACTCGGCACATGCCAGGCAACGGACTCGGTTGTCGTGTTCACGGGCTGGAACGGAGCATGGCTGGCCAAGGAATGCAGCACGGACAGAATCTGCACAAGTACGAAGCAGTAGGCGTTAGTCGACCGCATCTTGCTGTTGCTCCCATGCCCACTACACGGTCGAATGCTTTCGCGCTGGCTTATATCGATGCTCGATGATGTTGATGACGTTGATAGCGAAGACTTGCCAATCCAGTAAGGTTTGAAGATCAAAAAGTCGGTGACGGTGCTCGGGAATCCATCGGCGTCACCCGCCTGACTCGGCACATGCCAGGCAACGGACTCGGTTGTCGTGTTCACGGGCTGGAACGGAGCATGGCTGGCCAAGGAATGCAGCACGGACAGAATCTGCACAAGTACGAAGCAGTAGGCGTTAGTCGATCGCATCTTGCTGTTGCTCCCATGCCCACTACACGGTCGAATGCTTTCTCGCTGGCTTATATCGATGCTCGATGATGTTGATGACGTTGATAGCGAAGACTTGCCAATCCAGTAAGGTTTGAAGATCAAAAGTCGGTGACGGTGCTCGGGAATCCATCGGCGTCACCCGCCTGACTCGGCACATGCCAGGCAACGGACTCGGTTGTCGTGTTCACGGGCTGGAACGGAGCATGGCTGGCCAAGGAATGCAGCACGGACAGAATCTGCACAAGTACGAAGCAGTAGGCGTTAGTCGACCGCATCTTGCTGTTGCTCCCATGCCCACTACACGGTCGAATGCTTTCTCGCTGGCTTATATCGATGCTCGATGATGTTGATGACGTTGATAGCGAAGACTTGCCAATCCAGTAAGGTTTGAAGATCAAAAAGTCGGTGACGGTGCTCGGGAATCCATCGGCGTCACCCGCCTGACTCGGCACATGCCAGGCAACGGACTCGGTTGTCGTGTTCACGGGCTGGAACGGAGCATGGCTGGCCAAGGAATGCAGCACGGACAGAATCTGCACAAGTACGAAGCAGTAGGCGTTAGTCGATCGCATCTTGCTGTTGCTCCCATGCCCACTACACGGTCGAATGCTTTCGCGCTGGCTTATATCGATGCTCGATGATGTTGATGACGTTGATAGCGAAGACTTGCCAATCCAGTAAGGTTTGAAGATCAAAAAGTCGGTGACGGTGCTCGGGAATCCATCGGCGTCACCCGCCTGACTCGGCACATGCCAGGCAACGGACTCGGTTGTCGTGTTCACGGGCTGGAACGGAGCATGGCTGGCCAAGGAATGCAGCACGGACAGAATCTGCACAAGTACGAAGCAGTAGGCGTTAGTCGATCGCATCTTGCTGTTGCTCCCATGCCCACTACACGGTCGAATGCTTTCGCGCTGGCTTATATCGATGCTCGATGATGTTGATGACGTTGATAGCGAAGACTTGCCAATCCAGTAAGGTTTGAAGATCAAAAAGTCGGTGACGGTGCTCGGGAATCCATCGGCGTCACCCGCCTGACTCGGCACATGCCAGGCAACGGACTCGGTTGTCGTGTTCACGGGCTGGAACGGAGCATGGCCGGCCAAGGAATGCAGCACGGACAGAATCTGCACAAGTACGAAGCAGTAGGCGTTAGTCGATCGCATCTTGCTGTTGCTCCCATGCCCACTACACGGTCGAATGCTTTCGCGCTGGCTTATATCGATGCTCGATGATGTTGATGACGTTGATAGCGAAGACTTGCCAATCCAGTAAGGTTTGAAGATCAAAAAGTCGGTGACGGTGCTCGGGAATCCATCGGCGTCACCCGCCTGACTCGGCACATGCCAGGCAACGGACTCGGTTGTCGTGTTCACGGGCTGGAACGGAGCATGGCCGGCCAAGGAATGCAGCACGGACAGAATCTGCACAAGTACGAAGCAGTAGGCGTTAGTCGATCGCATCTTGCTGTTGCTCCCATGCCCACTACACGGTCGAATGCTTTCGCGCTGGCTTATATCGATGCTCGATGATGTTGATGACGTTGATAGCGAAGACTTGCCAATCCAGTAAGGTTTGAAGATCAAAAAGTCGGTGACGGTGCTCGGGAATCCATCGGCGTCACCCGCCTGACTCGGCACATGCCAGGCAACGGACTCGGTTGTCGTGTTCACGGGCTGGAACGGAGCATGGCCGGCCAAGGAATGCAGCACGGACAGAATCTGCACAAGTACGAAGCAGTAGGCGTTAGTCGATCGCATCTTGCTGTTGCTCCCATGCCCACTACACGGTCGAATGCTTTCGCGCTGGCTTATATCGATGCTCGATGATGTTGATGACGTTGATAGCGAAGACTTGCCAATCCAGTAAGGTTTGAAGATCAAAAAGTCGGTGACGGTGCTCGGGAATCCATCGGCGTCACCCGCCTGACTCGGCACATGCCAGGCAACGGACTCGGTTGTCGTGTTCACGGGCTGGAACGGAGCATGGCCGGCCAAGGAATGCAGCACGGACAGAATCTGCACAAGTACGAAGCAGTAGGCGTTAGTCGATCGCATCTTGCTGTTGCTCCCATGCCCACTACACGGTCGAATGCTTTCGCGCTGGCTTATATCGATGCTCGATGATGTTGATGACGTTGATAGCGAAGACTTGCCAATCCAGTAAGGTTTGAAGATCAAAAAGTCGGTGACGGTGCTCGGGAATCCATCGGCGTCACCCGCCTGACTCGGCACATGCCAGGCAACGGACTCGGTTGTCGTGTTCACGGGCTGGAACGGAGCATGGCCGGCCAAGGAATGCAGCACGGACAGAATCTGCACAAGTACGAAGCAGTAGGCGTTAGTCGATCGCATCTTGCTGTTGCTCCCATGCCCACTACACGGTCGAATGCTTTCGCGCTGGCTTATATCGATGCTCGATGATGTTGATGACGTTGATAGCGAAGACTTGCCAATCCAGTAAGGTTTGAAGATCAAAAGTCGGTGACGGTGCTCGGGAATCCATCGGCGTCACCCGCCTGACTCGGCACATGCCAGGCAACGGACTCGGTTGTCGTGTTCACGGGCTGGAACGGAGCATGGCTGGCCAAGGAATGCAGCACGGACAGAATCTGCACAAGTACGAAGCAGTAGGCGTTAGTCGATCGCATCTTGCTGTTGCTCCCATGCCCACTACACGGTCGAATGCTTTCGCGCTGGCTTATATCGATGCTCGATGATGTTGATGACGTTGATAGCGAAGACTTGCCAATCCAGTAAGGTTTGAAGATCAAAAAGTCGGTGACGGTGCCCGGGAATCCATCGGCGTCACCCGCCTGACTCGGCACATGCCAGGCAACGGACTCGGTTGTCGTGTTCACGGGCTGGAACGGAGCATGGCCGGCCAAGGAATGCAGCACGGACAGAATCTGCACAAGTACGAAGCAGTAGGCGTTAGTCGACCGCATCTTGCTGTTGCTCCCATGCCCACTACACGGTCGAATGCTTTCGCGCTGGCTTATATCGATGCTCGATGATGTTGATGACGTTGATAGCGAAGACTTGCCAATCCAGTAAGGTTTGAAGATCAAAAAGTCGGTGACGGTGCTCGGGAATCCATCGGCGTCACCCGCCTGACTCGGCACATGCCAGGCAACGGACTCGGTTGTCGTGTTCACGGGCTGGAACGGAGCATGGCTGGCCAAGGAATGCAGCACGGACAGAATCTGCACAAGTACGAAGCAGTAGGCGTTAGTCGATCGCATCTTGCTGTTGCTCCCATGCGCACTACACGGTCGAATGCTTTCGTCGCTGGCTTCATATCGATGCTCGATGATGTTGATGACGTTGATAGCGAAGACTTGCCAATCCAGTAAGGTTTGAAGATCAAAAAGTCGGTGACGGTGCCCGGGAATCCATCGGCGTCACCCGCCTGACTCGGCACATGCCAGGCAACGGACTCGGTTGTCGTGTTCACGGGCTGGAATGGAGCATGGCCGGCCAAGGAATGCAGCACGGACAGAATCTGCACAAGTACGAAGCAGTAGGCGTTAGTCGACCGCATCTTGCTGTTGCTCCCATGCCCACTACCATGCCCAACACCACGAAAAAAGCGCGCATCAAAGCCTAATCAATAGAAACAAAGAAACCACGGGCATTGTTTATACCAACCCTACCTCCTCTTTTTAATTTTTTTTTTTTGAAGTCACGCAAAATATTTTTTTCGGTAATTTATTCAAAATATCGGGAACATACACACAGCGTCTCGTTGCACCGTATCGCGTTGAACACCAAGGCACTGTAAAGCGTAGGCCTTTTCTTAACAATCTTGGAGAAACATGTTCGATTTTAAAATCAGGATTCCAAAAATGCCGTGTCACCATCGTCTGCTCAAATAAAGAACGAAAGGAAGGAAGGCCAACGTCATGAAAAATATCTGATCCACTTAAAAGGGAAGAATTGCACGCAATACTCTTTAATATGTTCTTCAGTAGACTGTCAACACGGCTCTGCCAACGCAGTGAAACGGAAGCGGAGGCTGTTATACGATATCTGAATATGCTGTAAGCCGGAGCTTGAGCTATTGTTATCTTTATCTTAACGGGGACAATACTTTTGAGATTAAAAAGTAAGCAGGCTGCGCTCCGCAACCTACTGCAGACAAAAGCTAAGTGACTTTGCCATGACAGGTCACTGTCAAAAAAGATATTTGATAGAATTTACATATTGAACCGCAGAGCAGTTACACGAAGAACAGTCGTGACCGTGCAAAAAAAAAAAAGAGGGATGTCAATCACTCTGGTTTTTAAAGGATTTCTGAAACAAATCAGCTTTGTCTTTTGCACATTTACGGATATGCCATTTTGAGAATACCACCACATTGCTTTGATAACATTACGTTGTAGGTTGTTCACTGCCTTTTCATAGCACAGGTTTTTTGAAAGCAGAATCGTATCATCTGCACATTGAAACACAGTACTTGTGTTAACTGTTGAAGCGAAATCATTATTAAAAATGTTAAAATGCAAAGGGGATAAAATTGAGCCTTGGGTGATACCAGCCTTCATTTGTAATTTACTGCTAGAGTTAATTTTATCGCAATAACAAAATAATAATAATTATTATTATTATTGTTTTTTCAACTTTCATGTTCGTTTCTCATATTTTCGGGCTCCTCAAAGCCATAGTAGACTTATAAGACATGGCCCGGGAGAGGCTTTAAGTCACTATGTACATAAAAAGTTAACAAACTAACACAGATAGACAATCATTGTTGTCCGGGTGGGGGTAGTCAGTCTATTTGTACATGCCACGGATAGAAATAGTCAATCACAGTGGACCGGTAGAGATATATACAGGTAAAATAGAAAGGTTCCGACAAAGTTGTCAAAATTAAGGGAAGAAAACAATAAGTAGTGAAGCTAGAGTCCAATCACTGAGAAAATCTTAAGTTACTTTTTTGAGGTAAGCGTAAAAATGTCATCACGAAGTGAATTAATTATTTTCGGGACATGAATATCACGAGTATAGCTTGTCGGTAGCGGGTATAGGAACGAGGTACAGCATAGCGAGGACTATCTATGGTGTTTGTTTTTTAATGATCCCTCTTAAAGTGGCGCAATATTACTGACTTCTGGAACAACTTTTGGAAGGAAGGCAAACCAAGATCCTCAAAGATACTTCCACATTCGGTCAGGTCACAGTTATACGCCACGCTCTTCATTAGGTTCCGCAGAATATTACTGATTTGTACTTGCCATGTTATGGCACGTATTGCATTTCATTGGCAAGAATAGTAATCCCATATCTTAAAACACCGTATAAAAGACTGCTGGCGATAGCTTTGCGCACACAGATTAGAGCAAGATGTCTAATAATGTACAAAAGCCAGGCAGCACTTCTGAGTTTGCTACAAAAGGCGGGTGTTCCAAGCATGGTCACTGTCAAAGTAAACGCTGAGGTCAAATTAAGCGCCCTTTTCTAATAAATATTTCACAACTACTGCTTTTAAGGTTATTAGAATTACACCGGTCGTTATTATAATAACGATCGGTGTAATTATAATATTTATAATACTAATATTAATAATAATAATTGCATTAATCATCAGTGAATGTTTCTATAGTGCCCGAGAACAACCTTCCGGTCTTGGTACTGGCACACGGAATGGAAATTAATGCATAAAAGAATAGAGAAAGGATGCACTATACAGTAAATGTATATCGTTCAGATATTACATACTATACGAACAGAATAATAACAAATATGAAATTTCTAGGACTTGCACAGGGATGAGAATTGCACTTATGTAAAATAGGTTTAAGAGGCTCTAAAAGCGAACAATTCATGCCAAGCAGCAGCATAAAAAGAAACAACGTGTGTGCATTCCTGTAGCAGGCTTGACAACGTTCAGACATACCAGAAGCACTCACAAATTATTCACTCGCCCGGACCGGCATACAATCGAAATTACAAATCTACTGTGACACGATCTGAAAGTATCAAGTTTCTCAGGGTAATGGTTGCAACACTTACCAGTCTAATAATTGGGCTGAGAAGACTAAACTTTCTGGAAGTATAAAAAGATGGTTGAAGCCGAGTGGGCACAGATGGAATCCTAAGACACACTTCAAAAAAACAGGTTTGGAGCATTGATCAGACCATTGAAAGGTTTAAGCAAAAGGCAACCTTGTCACGGGCTTAAGCTGAGCTAGTTGCTTCATTGCTTTCGATGGGCCAGCTAAACAAAAATTAAACCACACAAAAAAAAAGACATTGACACTGCTGGACTTGCAACTAGGCCGCTTTTCAATCTTTGCTTGTTTGGGGGATGAGGTGGCTGCGCATTCTTCTTTCTTTTATGCTTGCCCGGGCACCGCGGCATCCCGCAAGGACAAAGGGGGAGAACTGTGTCAGCGCCCCTTCAGTTGCACTCCACCCCAAGGAGGAAGCGTTCCTGCGGAGAGCCACGGTGTCCGGGCAAGGATAAAATAAAGAAGAATGCGCAACCACCTCATCCCAAAAAAAAAGCAAAGATTGAAAAGCGGCCTAAAGATAAATACAAATAAATTATGAATTACGCGCTAAAAAAGAAAAAGAAAATATTAATTGCTTCCAAAAAGAAAAAGAAAAAGAGGAGCATTAAACATTTGCAAGTCCAGCAGTGTGAATCTGTTTGTCTGCTTTTTGTGTGGTGTAATCTTTGTTCAGCTGGCCCATCGAAAGCAATTTTAACAAAAGGTCCGCCTTTTCTCAACACCGATGGAAGCTTATTTGGTCACCACGTCACATGGCGTCACATGGCGTCATAAGTTGAACAGTGAAAGTCCTGCTTGGGGTAGCGATGTTTAGTATTGGCGTGACTATATCACGAAAATGTTTAAGGATTGCAGATGGTATGCCATCGTCTCCACGGATAGTGTGTCTCTCATTTTTTTAATACATAGTTTTACTACATTCCTTATCGGTAATAATGTAACCTGGCAGGTCACCGATTCTATTCAAGTGAGGCAGCGTGGTGGAGGAGCAGACAGTAGGCTACTGTCTTTGTAGGCTGAACTAAAATGATCTGAGAATAGCAGGCACACACTTCATATCACTTTCATGATGACGCAAAACAATTTTAGATCCAATATCTTTCCCGTAACGTGATATAGTGTACCTCCAAAATTTCTTCGAGTTTTTCACCAGACCAGATTCCTCGGAGTTTTTGACAAGACCAGATTCCTCAGATCCACGGTCCGCCTTCCGTCGAGGGAAAAAGCTGCAAAAATACAGGTTGGTGAGGCCTTCCGTCCCCTACATAGGCTGATCAGCAGATGCATAAAAACAGTTGAATTAAAAACAGTCTCCCCTTACTCTGTCCCTGTCTTGCGGCGCATTTTTGTCAAAAGAAGGATTTCAGAACGCATACCTAACAAACAAGAGCAAATAAGTCGTGAAGTAATAAATGAAGAACAAAAACACTGCTACTACCCTTCAACATTTGCGAAATATTGTTTAAGCCGTTCTGATTCTATGAGTGAAAAGACGGTAAGAGTGCAGGCGAGCTGGTGGTAGCTAATCATGTTGTATTACACCTGAGACTGCGGTGGATGAAATCGGAAGAACTTTCAGTAGAAGGAACAGACAGACACAGAGACGTTCTCTGTGTCTGTTCCTTCTACTGAAAGTTCTTCCGATTTCATCCACCGCAGTCTCAGGTGTAATACAACATGAGTTCTGATTCTATGTTTATAAATCCAACTCCCTGTGATATAATTTGTTAGTAATTTAGGCAGCGTATATCTCATCATCTCAGAGCCGTAATGTTTTCCCTGAACAACTTTCTCTCAACGTTCCGCATGACGAGGGTGTGAGCTGGTTCCTTCACAGAAAGATGGGCTAAATTTGTACGAAAACATCTATTTCTACTGTTTTTTTATTATAAAAGTATTGCTAAGTCTGTAATCGTGTAACTTATGAATTTTAATAACTCGAAAAGCCTTAAACAAACCAGCTAAATGAGAGTCTTACGGAAGCCGCCGATAGACCTCAACAGCCTCTTTTGTAAAAAAATATTTTCTCCGGATAAGATGAGGTAGTTGAGCCCCAGAAAAGATGGCAATAATTGAAATGCGAATAAACCAAAGACTTATAAATTAGAAATCTTACATTAATTGGCAAAATTAACCGGTGGCGGTATATCAATCCAGTGATTTGTGATCATTTGGTTATTATATAATTTACGTGATTGTCCCAGGACATACTCACAAAAAACGTTATTCCCAGAACCCTCAAATGACTCAGAATCTCAATCGGAGCTGAATTAACAGTAATATTTCTCGTTATTCCGACCAATTTATTGTTGTGCAGAAAATACTGCTTTTGTTTTATATACATTAATTTGTAATGAGTTTTCCTGACTCTAAATTTCCAATCTGGACAATATCAGATTAGCCGTTTTCGCTAGCACCCTCTGTCGAAATGAGTAAAGTTGTATCGTCGGCGTAGTTTACACATTTTAAATTTTGGTTAATGTTGACCACGTCATTTACATATAGGTTAAAAGAGCAGAGGCCCTAATTTATGCTTCCCTGAGGAACCCCACAAAGTACAGGTTTTACAAAGAAAGAATTTCTATTTGGTAAACATATTGCGCTCGATGTTCTAAATATGACCTACAAATCTGTAATGGCATAAGTGTCAAGTTCTTTTAATCGAACATTTTATGATGAAGGCAATCAAAGGTTTTAATAAAAAAATACTTATAAAACCTCCTGTAGATAAGAAAAAACAAACAAAAAGAAAAAGGACCACAACGACGTCTCAAACACGGTCAAGCTGTGTCTTGAGACGTCGTTGTGTTTACCTTTTTTCTTTTTTTCTTTGTTTTCTCTTGCCTCGGGGTTTTATATGTTGACCATTCACCAGCTAGCCAGCTACGCTATTACCCTTATTTCAGTACTTTAGTGAAATCCACAAATATGCTCCAAACCATTTTTTTTTCTTCAAAACTTTGCAGGATAATTTTATTGTGAACGATTAATGCAGCCTCACTTGAATAGCGTTTACTAAATCCAAACTGAATATCCCTCATCACATTGTATTTAATAATAAAATTTGTCAAACAGATATGAATCACCTCTTCATATGCTTTTGAAAATACAGGTAGTATTGATATGGGTCTTAGTTTCCCATTTTATTTTTATTTTCTTATGTAATACAGAAACTTTAGCTATTTCCATGCGGTTGGGGATGTCTATGTTACCAAAGCCAGTTTTAATATATGGCTTAGTAATGGAGCTATCAAGTCTACAACATACTTAACTGATCTCATTGGACGCCGTCGGCGTCGCAGCTTCCGCTATTTTTCAATTGCAGAACAAGAACAATTGTCTCGGATTCGTTAACTGGTTGAAAAAATAAGGAGGCGATATTCCTTTCCTCACAAAAACGTAGAGGTAAAATTTCTATTATTGGAACTCGCTATACTCACAAAATTATTATTGAAAGCGCCAGGTAACGAACTACCTACCAGTTTTGTGCCATTACATTATATTTGCTCGATAAGGTGTCGTTGACGATTGCTGCCTAAAATTGAGTTTAACCTTTCCTACACGATACCAACACGTCCGTTTGCAGATTTCAGAACATCCGAATAATTGCGGGCCCTGGCACGTAGATTTTTTTTTGTTAAATCATTTCGATGCTATTTAAATTTTTGCAAAACATCCTGGTTTCTAGTTTTTACAAACTTGTTGTACAATGTGTTTTTGTGTGAATTTTACGCCGAAAATCCGGCGTTATCTATGGCTTTCAAATGCGCCTTGCTTTTATAAGGCATTTGAATGGGAAATGGGTTTTACATGTGTTAGGAAAATTATCAATAAAAGTGTTATATGCTGCATCGGCATCGTCCTTATTGAGCATCCCTGTCCAGGCGGCGTTCTTAACATCTGGTAGAGATGCATCCAACAGATTCAGAGTAATACATTGAAAAAATTCGGTATGTGTTTTACATTTGTTTTGGGATGTTTCTTTTTACACAAAGAAATATTTTACACTCTGAAATCCTCTTCAAATGTCCGTCGGATCCTGTAATGAATCGATGCGAGCGTGTTGTGAATGGGATACTTTAGTTTGAAAAATTAAAAACAAAGGACAGACAGCAACTATGGAGTGGTTGTCAGTCATTGGTGTTTTTATTCTTTCAAACTTAAGTATCTTGCAATAACGCCATATTGGGGACGTAAGACTAAACGGACAGTAAACGGCGTTCTAAAGTAGCCAGATTGTGGTACGTTAATTTTCTGCTGGAAGCGGAGTGTGCGTTCATTATGGCCCTTCACTGGCTACGCACCGCGTTTCTATTTCAACAATATGCTTAGGGCCCCTTTTTTCCGTATATTGTCGCTCCTTCCGCATATCTGTCTTTAACTAAATTGTCAAAAATCTGCGAATATTCTCGCACCGCTTTGGTATTGCCTTCTGGGAATTTTCAGTATGGCGGCTCGCTGGCATCTTGGCTGTGCTACATACGTGGCTTGCATCGTATTCTGCTAGTGGTAATTCCTGATTGTTCTTGCCGAGAAACACGGAGGTGAGAAATGTGGCAGAAGGTGCGCACTCGGCAGCAGCACCACCACAACAGTAGCTGTTTGTGTGACGTCATTGCGAGGAAGTCTCCACCAATATCAAAGACCCACTTGGAGTCCGAGACGGTCGCTGAGCGGGTCGCGGCGCGCGTTATCAACATTTTCATATCGCTCCTCCGAGGGGAGCGAAACACGACAACGCAGCAAAACTGAATCAGCGCGCACTGATGACGCGCCTTCCCTCGGAGCTGTCTCTGCCACTCACTTCGTGGAGATTGTACCTCCAGCTAAAGTCCGTAGATAAGAGGTTCCTACAAGTAGCGACATTCTTTGAAGTGCCGAGTGCGTGACGGTGCAGGTTTTAGGAGCCGAATGGCGGCGCAAAGCAGTAGTTTGAATTGAATGCCGCTATTTTGTTCCAGCGGAATGCGCTTTGCCATTTGTATTGGTTGCCGTTAGTTGTAAAGCAACGTTACTAGAACCACTCAGTTGGGAAACTGCCATAGAGCCTGATCTAAAAAATGTGGCTCCGATCCGTACTTGAGAACCGAGCTAATGGCGATCGCAACGCCGCCATTTCTCCCGCAGCGTCCACTCCGTGAACTGCACGGCTGCACGTCGAGTCGGGCAAGGGCCGGTGGCGCCATCTCGCAGTGCCATCTCGCAGTAGCTATGTAAAGCAACTTTCATGTCTCAACTCGTCTCTAAAGGGTGGCGCTGTTATCGTATTTAGCTCGGTCTCGGTGGACGCCAGCGGCCCAGAGAGTTTCTCAACTGAGGGTTTTAGGAACGTTGGTTGTAAAAGAAATATCAAGGGACTTTACCTCCAGCTACAAAAACGTTCGGTCTTCCTCATCATCGGGGATTTCGACTGACCGTGGGTGCCTTCCGCATGGCGCGAAGGATCAGTCTTGGTGATGAGGGAAATCAGTCGCCTCTGGAGAAACGGGCCTTGCTTCGGGGTTTGTGGACTTGATATACTCATTTTGCCAGCATCCTTCCCGGGATAAACGAAATAAAGGAAAGCCTAAGGAGGCACTTGTCCCTTACGGTTCGCATAAGTACTTACGTAAATGCACGTGAAAAATTTGTGGCGCTCAAAGTTAACTCATACGTAGAGACCGTCATGATACCATAGAGACGTAGATATAACGAGAAAACAAACAATATAAAATATTGTAAAATCAGGAATTATTGTATATTTTAATGTAAATATATAGCAAATATCCAACAATACCAAAAACAAAAACTTCATTAGTTTTTTGTTGTTTCGTATCTAGAATACTATGTGGTTTACGTTTTATTAAAATTTGATATCGCTGCCTACCTGTAGTGATCTGCAT